>NW_019290911.1:69445-105035 GCF_000500325.1 Leptinotarsa decemlineata | reverse complement strand
CAGTTGGTAAAATATTGAACAAACAATAGTGTTTTAATTTTCACCAAGTAACGGGTCAGCTTATTCAAAAAACAAGTGAACATGTATAATGAAAAAGTTTTGTTGGAATTTGAATGAAAAAAGCGAACCAGCAAGTAGCTAATTATACGAGGAAACTTCATTGTCAGATTTTCAAATTGAATCAGCCACAAACTTATGTCACCCGTATGATGTAAATACTCGCCTATCGAATCCCACATCCTCTATAAAATTCCTCACTAACGAAATGAAGATTCCAAAGGCCACATTAGCACGGTCAAACCATAATGGATACAACAAATAAATAAAATTAACACTCCGATGTAAATGGACAATAGAAAAATGAGTGATAAATTAAAATATAATTTCCATACGTGGAATTCCTATTGTGAATGTTGGAGCAAAGGGGGGAGAAAGGGGGCAGTAGCCGTAAAGAAACCCCCTGGGGAATTGAACGAGTCATAATAAATATTAATATTCGAGGTGTGAGAGTCGCGAGCAGAGGATCATGAACGCGCGCCATTATTTTTTCGGGGTAGTTGTTCAAAAATATACCAAGAGGCCATTAGTATATTGATTAGAGTTAATTCAGCTGCATAAATATTTGTAGTCTATGTACCAATTTCATTGTTCATATTAATCTGAACACCATTCTTTAACTTTTCACCATCAACAACTTAGAAGGTTATAGCTTGTCAAAACTAGAGAGAGACTTGAGAATTTGAAAAGCTGTAGATCTTTGAATCAGAAATTATGACTATAACTGATTCTATGTCAAAGCAATTTTCCAGGTTTTTTGGCTGTGGTCTGCAGGTTGTCATGCCTGGCGTTTTGTTAACTACTGCGGTAGATATGTCACCGATAGGAAATGCCATATGGTAGGAAATGTAATCGTCGTGATGAACACCAAGGACTAAAATGAGAAATTTTTGGTCTAACTTGATCCATTTCGAGAAACTAAAATCTTCTCATCCGTTCATCAAGTCTTGAAGAGAACAAAAAGAAGGTTCTGCAAGAATTCGTAGCCCTTCCTCCAAATTTATATGGCTTACTGAAAATCCATAAAGATAATGTGTTACTGTGACCTATCGTGAATATGATAGGTTCACCTGTTCATGAGCTGGCCAAATTTTTGCTGCGCAAGCCATTCATAGGAAAAACAGACATTTGTTAAAGACTCGGGACAGTTCATCAAAAGGGTTGGAGATATGAAGTTAGGTCCAGGAGTTCCAGGCCGGTGGTGGCGAACTTTTTTATGGAAAATTTCGAACAACGGGCCTTAGAGCAAACGGTCATGAAACCATATTGTTGTCTGCGTTATGTTGATGATGCGTTTGTGGTATGACAAGATGGAGAAGAAACACCAAACAATTTTCTATCACATCTGAACTCTTTCGACTCCAAACTCAATTCACAATGGAACGAGAAACTATAGGGACTAGAGCCTCCTTAGATGTTCTTGTGAACAGACGTGGAGATGGTACATTAGGCCATAGAGTTTACAGAGGAACCTAATCACCTATTAATGCCTTCAAAGGGAATGGGTCCAGCCGTAGAATTTGAGCGGGCTATACGACCCAGAAATGACAACGCCAAACTAACTCCAGCTAGGTCCGTTAAGGGGAAACGCCTTCCCCTCCTGTGTTGAAAATGTTAGAGGCCGAATTTTAGAGAAACACGACGTTAAACCAATATTCAGGCCAACGAAAACTATCAGAGAGGGTCTGAGGTCAGCTGCCGGTTGGTCTACATTGGAACCACGAAACGAAGTACAGGATGTCAACCTAAGAGAAACTGCTGCTCTGAGTATACCGGCAACTCAGCTGTAATCGAACATGCTTTCAAAGAAAACACTCACACTCACTCTCATTTGAAGATCGAAAAATACTCTATAGAACTCAAAATTACTATCCAAGAATGTATAGAGAATGGAAATAAATTAGAGAATATCAAGGAATAGGCAATGATCATTGGTAAAATGTGGCTATTTGTCACTGATTGTACACAAACAAGGTTATTTATTAGAATAAACGAAGCCACGCCTACCAATGATGATATAAAACCGGACACAAAGTCTAACATTGTAGTTTCTTCGTTGATAACACTCGCGCATTTCTACTGCTACCTCATCCCCTTTGATACTGTCGACTGCAGTAGGCATATCAGGCATAACTATCTGTAGACCATTGTCAATAAAAAACAAAAATTGCTTTGACACAGTTATCTCCGACCGTGGCTGATTAATCTGCACAAGCTTCTTTCTTACGCACAACCAATAATTTGCTTCTGAGAGTACATACTGGACTGCTGCTGACTCCCTTGCAAAGGAGGGTGCTGCAAGTAGCTTCATCGGACCATTGGCATCGCTTTAGGCTTTGCCAAACAAAGATTGAACACCTGGATGAAGATTTATGGGCTTCTAGCAGAATCTTCCAGACTTCAAGGCGTTTATTTAACCTTCGAAGCTTGATACCAAACAGTTGTTGGACTACAGTAGGGATGAACTACGATGTCTAACAGGTCTTCTTAGAGGTCACTGTCATTTGAATCACCATATGCAGAGACTCGAACCGTCGGAAGACAGTGTGTTTCGCCTCTGTTTGGAAAATGATGAAACAGCAGAGCCTGCTCCGCTGGGGACCGAATCAGCTTTTTAGAGTTCGGCAGAGCCGTACTCTTGCCATCTGACCCGAAAGAACACTCACCATACGACCTAAATAGAATAGATTTGAGCCACAATAAACCCTTGAGGGTTGCGGTTTCATAGACCCACTCAGTTAAAACCTGACCTAAACTCATTATTTAGTGTCAATTCTTTGTTGAATAAACGTTTATATTATTATTCTCGAAGGTTGCATCGGTCGGGACCTTCCTCAGAAGCCCCAATAAATTTGGAAGGTTGCGCCAGCACCATGAACATATGACCATTCTCGACACGGTCAGGAAAGTTATCATTGGGTTCAAGAATCAGGTGCCCTGAACAGATGCAATGAGCCAATGTATTTGGCCGACCAAGATGTCTGCGTTAATGTGGCAAACCTCAATAATCTTGAGATTCGAGAGTGGAGAGGTCATAATTCTACTAATGGTTCATTTTCTATTGATATTGTTAGGCCAATTCAAACAACAAAAGTTAATTGTCACTATCTGGACATATCGTATGTCACCCATATTTGAAATAACGCAATCGAAAAAAATGACACTCCAGCTTCCTGAAAGAACGTTTCCTGCAACCAACCTGCAACCTGCAAAAAACCAAGAATCCAATATATGGATATAATAATGTCAGCTTTCTGCTTCGATAAGTTTGATGGGAGTTGAAATGGACACCAGTATGTCTTGGCACAATCATGTCGCTGGAATTGCGAAGGCTCCAAACTCAATTCACAATGGAACGAGAAACTATAGGGACTAGAGCCTCCTTATATGTTCTTGTGAATAGACGTGTAGATGGTACATTAGGCCAGAAAACTGTACACACCTCTGCATCTTTTGGTGCCTTATGAAGTTCACATTAGATCTTCTTTGAAGGATTGTTCTCCTGTATCGAGCTCCGCTTTTAAGCATACCCTGAAGCTGCTGGATTCAATCCAGAAAAGAGTCATCCACCTGATTGAAGACGCGAACATCACTTGCAACCTTGATAGTCTGGAACATCGAAAGGAGGTTGGAGATTTGTCTTTCTTCTACTGAAACTGTCACGGGAAGTGTTCGAGTGACTTGGCACATTTAATTCCACCAAGAGCGGTATATATCAGAAATACGCGAGGGACTATGGCTGATTTTCATTATAAGGTTCAACTTAGTACACCTCGAACTTCACTGTTCAAGAACTCTTTTATCTGAAGAACTGCGATTATGTGGAATAAACTGCCTGAGAAAGTTTCTGCAAATGGATTTAATTTCCAGCGATTCAAATCCAATGTGAATCGCCACTTTCGCACAGAAAAGAATAGTGAGTGCCGATATCTATTTTGTGCAACTCTTCCATACAAATTTCCATTTTTGTAAATCTTGCTCAATACCAAGTCGATACAAAAAAAATTGTACCCCTTCAACTCTCATCTACTCCACCGCTGTTACAGAACTTCACACAACCAGACGCATTGCCTCACCTGGCGCAATAAAACCATAAATATTTGTACAGAATTAATGTTTTTTGTGTCGAAGAAAAGTATTTATAATGCATTTACGGTTTATTGTGGTATTCTATCACAAGGTAGTATCGTATATCAAATCCAACGAATGCCAACATTGTCCGAAATGGTCGATTTATGTTTCTGCAAGCACAGAATCTAGTAGTCGCCATTTAAGGATTGAATGGGGTAATTACATGGAAAAACTCTGTTCCGTTTGAGGCGGTATGCTAGGACAGGGTGTAACAAAGATGAATGAGTTATGTTACAAGATCGGAATATATTGTGAGGAATGGCATAATATATATTGCATCCCTTGATTCCACCCCATCTCTTTAGGGATTGAGCATGGGTGTGACGTTTGGCTAGTTCCGCAATTGTCGAAGTCATCAGGCCGTAGGTGTCACTGGGTCCTAAAATTCTTAGTCCAGCCGCTTCCTTGGCTAAAGAGTCGGCAATGCGATTACCTTCACTCCTGTCGTACCCTTTAACCCATATATGCGTATTGCATTTGTAGTATCTGACTGTGTGTCCTGTTCTATTTGTATTTTGTAAGGTTTATTAAATGCAAACCTGGGTTCAACTGCATCACTGGCTGCCTGCAGCAGAGGTTGCGTAGTAAACGCGTCTCGCCATAGGCTCAGCCTCAATTGACCCATTCCTACTTCGAGGTTTACCATACCTGTGCGCAATCGTAACATGACCATTAACGCAACCTTCTTAACGTACAGGTCCAGAGGGGTCAACCAGTAAATAATTCCATTGCCTCGGTTTCCAACATGAATCGGTAGTTTCGCATCACCATGATTATTTTCCTCTAATGCTAGTGTGTTAGCCATGAAAAAAGTTTTGCATATCTGTATCAATCCATTTCGAGATTAAGCCAGGTACACACCAGGCGATAATTGTGCTGTAACAGCAGCTGCCTCTTTGAAAATTTCGTAAGGCACGTTTTCAAACTCACTATTGTTGCTTCTTTCCATAGTTTTTTCGATAATTTCTTCTCAAGAAGTTGACAGTCGTTATTTCGCCGCTATGGTAATGATCAACTACATTTATTGAGTGATGGTAATGATCAACTGCATTTATCAAAACTATACGTACGACCTACGTCTGATTCTAATGGACCTTATTTCGATTGAATGGAATAAATATTTACTGAGATATATCACATAGTGAAGTCCATTTTAACCCCCAACATATTTATCGAAGCAGAAAGCGTAATTGTCGTTTCTATTATAGAGAAAATAATTAAGGCTTGATTGGTGAAAAAATCTGAAACTGTCAAATCCTCAAACTTGTGGAGCATGTACTCTATGTTGAAAAGTATCATTTCAGTAAAGAATAATATAAACGCAGCCAATTCACCAACGATTATCGCATTTCTCAAAAGGAAGAATGTTGGTTATACAATGAAGAAATCAATATTCTTCAATAGCAAGCAGATCATCAAATACACCAGAGAAGCAAATGATGAAACATCAATTGAATGGGTAATGTTCCTCATGACAAAAATCAAGTAGTTTTCATAAACCAGCTCTAAAACAAGGCATTTTGAACTTATCATTCCAACCTTTTTTTTTAATTATTTGAATACTTAAAAAAAGAGGAATGAAATAATGCATTAAACATTTGAAGGGATTCGTTTCTATTTCACCATTTAGCAACATCGGGTATAGCTAATAAAGGACGATGCATCTGTTACCTGTATGAGACAAACAAAGATGACATATTTCAGAGGCGTCCTGTTCTGTTTACTTATGTTCCGAGTTCCGAGACATTCTGTGACATATGACATTTTGTGCACCTAACATATCTTACTCTATAAATAAATAACAAAACAACTGTTATTTATGTGACTTGTGGAGGTGGTATTGAACTATAATTTATATTTTGCCTTAATTTGACACTATTGACATGATTCCTCTTCTTCTAGCATACTACTAACCTAAACTCCGATCTAGCATTCTAGGCGCTGTTGCCAATACGTGAATTAGAAACAAATCCCTTAAAAAATGAAAACCGAACATTTGAAACATCAATTTGAATACTTTTCGAAGTGAATTAGAAAAACTCATGAATTGAACTCAACTTTATATTGTTCAAACTTGCATTTGCTGTAATAACCCAAATTGAGAAACATTCCCCATTGTTACCAAAAAAATTGGCTCAGCAGTACGACATCTCATATTTTAATTTTCTTAGCGGGTGTAGACTTAATAACGTCGAAGGAAATTTCAGCGTAACCATATTCTTAGCCTATCTAGAAGAGAAATAAAAAATATGGAACTCGTCAACTTTGTGGAGCAAGTTTTCAATGATAAAGTCGAGTGCGCTCGTTAAAATTGGTGTTATTACAGGCTGATATTTCAAGGTTAAAGCATTCTTGAAGCGGAAAATTGAAAGTTATAGGCCCAAAAAATCAAAAACTGTTATGTTCGAACAAGTCCAGATTTTTATAAATGGGGCACCTGGTTGAAAATATATGATGATGAAGGTTGCTACTATTTTCAGAATATATGGAGCCTGTCGGCAAGAAGAGCTGTGCCATTTATTAATAGAACACACTAAATCTATGGATAAATCAGTGATTGTTCAAATTCCAAATACCAAAACAAAAATAGGTCGTTCTTTTTACATTGTTGGAAAAAACATTAACTATTTTAATAAATACGTTGCATTACGCCCTTCTGTTATCAATCATGAACGTTTTTTTCTGAAACACTCAAATTATAATTGCAGTGCCAACCCTGTTTGGAAAATGTCCTCTACCATTGTTGAGTTTCTGAACCTAAAGGAACCAAAGGAATATACAGGTCAATGGTCTTCTGCTTCTTTGCTAGCAAAATCAGGAGCAAATATAACGGATATTAACAATCACGGAGGATGGAAGTCTACAACAGTAGCTGAAGGTTACATCGATCAATCTATTTCTTACAAAAAGGATATTGCTGAAAGAATAATCACACTAGCTCCAGCGTTAAAAATCGTTCTCCTCGCATCAAGAATTAAATGTTAATGCCCATCAAGTTGTCAATTCAGATATACTATAACAATTTTCAATTGAAGGTGATTCATTAGGAACGTCGCACTTGAAGGGACCAACAGATAAACCTCTTACCAACTCTGCAGAGGCGTACCAAAATAATATTTTTATTTATTTGACTGACTCGTCCAAAGAGGAAACCCCAGTCACACATGAATCTATTATTATTTGGTCGAAAACTGTCTACCATCCCGTCCAATCTCCACATTTTCTCTTCTTCCTTGATCACATGTGCTACAGCATTAGCCCAATCTTCTTTCCGTATCCGTTCCATTGTGAGTTGTAATAAACGTTGGACATCAGAAATTTCATATGTCACGTTTCATGAGCTACGTAACCCTTAATTTGAACCCAGATTAATTATATCGGGTTCAACTCGCAATGGTAAGGAGGAAGTCTCAAACTGTTGATGTCTTCAGCACGAACTATTGTATCCACCACATGCTGGCGATATCTGTCACGATGCTGTTTAATGACACTCATAAGCTCGGCCTTAACCATCTCCTCGGAAAATGGAATTCCTTTTTGTCCTAACCAACTCTGCATGTCTGTTTTTCTGGGGGTCATAGTTGGCAGCTGTTCGACTATTCGGTTGTGATAAGAAGCGTTATCCATTACTATTACCGAATTGGGCTCGACTCGTGAAAGAAGGGATTCAAACCATCCTTCAAAGCGTTGGGCGTCCATAACTTCGTAATAATTCCCCGTTTTTTTGATAAAAAATCAGTGCACTATCGTTTAAAAAGCCACTCCCGCTACTTATATGACTGACAATTAGTCGTTGCCCTTTACCCGTTGGTCTGCGTAAACCTATTGATAAACCGTTCACAAATGCTTCACGATAACTAGTTATAGTAGTATCTTGCCAGATCTTAGATACTATGTGACAAGCATTTTGTGATCACAACGCATTTCTCTAATATAGCGAAGTTATCTTCGTCGCCATGAGACTATATCTTCTCTTTCTATCAAGACAGATTTACGGGATCGTTTGGCATATATGAATTTCAAATCATCTTTTATTATTTTCCTTAACATCTCTTTGCTCATTTTTGGAATGAGATCATTATCCATTAACTTTGTCCTAATGGATTCGAGGGTTGGCGCTTTATTCTCAAAAAAGAAGGAATGATTGGTATAGCGTACAAGATTTTTCTGGTACTCGTCCAATTCAATTTTTTTTCTACCACGACAATGTACTTTTGGAGCTTGCACAATCCCAGTCACCTTTTTTACACGTACAATGCGTTCAATTGTCGACACGGATATTTCCGTTAAAAATGAATACTGGGCTACAGCATCCTCAAGAAACAGAACACACTACGCCTATGCAGATAAGGACGCTTGATAATGAAGAAATCGAATGACTAGTTATGGTATTTCAAGGACGCAAATATAATAGACCTGTGTTGATCAGTTTACCGATGTTTCAAAGTGTTTAACGAACTGGTTCACCTATTCGCTCGTACATCCTATCGATATGCAGAAGCTATCTTGTTACGGGGGGCAAATTTTATGGAATCAGCATACTTTTCAATTATTTACAATGGCGATGCATTGACAATGAAAATGACCCCGGTAAGAATTTAGTTCTAACATTCAACATTGTTGCCGTTAACTCTCAGTTCAATTTTTATGTGAGTTACCTTCAATTGAAAATTGTTATACTATAGTTCAAATATATTACCAGGCTCTTGAACATCGCAAGGTATTAATATCAGCAGTTGTACAAAAATATATTAACAATACTACTTCAATGAAAAATTGATATCTTTTGTTGAAAAACCAATTTCTCGACAAAGTCTTCTATTTAGTTGAAGAGTCAAGAAGAATGTGTGGATAAAGAAGAGCCTTACAAACCTCACATGTGTTCCCATGATGACGTCTCGGGTTCTTCCCGAAATTGGCGATACATATCGATCCTTTGTCAATTCCTGTGTCGACCTACATATTCCCGAAGAAAAAAAAAGCCGGATTACGCCTGACACTAATCCTTTTCGAAAAAAAGCCCATGAATGCTTCCCAGCTTACTAAAATAAATACCCTACAAAGGAAACTACTTGCACATTGCCAATCTAACAAAAGTAGACAACAAATACCAACAATGAAATAAAACACGCTCAATAGACATTATTAATCCGACCAACAAACATCCGACACTTCACCAAAAAACAAAATCAGCCCTTATTTTACCTTTTGTAAGGGCGAGTTTCACGAGTCGCTCGCTGAACCAGTATAATTCCCTCCGAACGCAGCTTTATGGAGTTTAATTCGTATGGACATTGATATTGCAGCCCAAAAGGGCCCTTATGTGGGGAATGAATTGGGATCAAGGGTCCGTAGGCATACGCAGATGATAGTGCATGGTGTTTGCATGGCTATAGATTTAATGTGCCATCACTAATTTGGGGTGCTCTCTAACTTCGCAATATGGAAAAGATTAATTGTGTTTGGCTCAAGAACGTTATGGGTATCAACTGATCATTTTTCGAGTGCTCTCGCTACTCATCCTAAAGCGTTTTAATTAAGGATCCACACATACCCAATTGCTTTGCAGGGTGGCAGATAGTGATCAGGATATTGGTTGAGTATACGAAAAAAATTTTGGGGTCCGTAAGACATTTGTCTTAGGGCTCTTCAGTAAATCTGAATAACATTATGAGAAAAAACACACAAATCATTCATTAAATTACAACTGTATGTCACGAATGCGTTTAATCTACTCATGTCATCGATGACAGTACTAATGACATTCATTTACTTATTTGAGCCAAAAGAGTCTTGTCTAGAAGCAATACTCCGTGTCAAAACACACAGTACCTACTTACATAAAAATTGATAATTTATCGGAAGTGCAGGAAAATGATAAAAAAAAATAGTTCTGATAACCCTATACCTCCGAAACTAGTGTTTTACTATGTCAAGTGAAAAGTTTCGATGCAAGTAGAAATAAGACATTCGAAATTGAAAATTTCAAAATACTATTCAAGGAGTCCTTGAAAAATTACGATTCCGAAAAATGGCGAAGATTTATTGAACATGTTATAAAATGAGAGGACAACATGTGGAAATATCTTCCTAAATAAGCATATCTATTCATTATCATGTAAACAATTCAAATCAAAATGTTATAATGATTATAGTATTTGAATAAAGGAATATAGTTATCATCAGTTTCAACGAAAATTTCCATTAAATAGCTAAACGCACGTCACTGCAGGTGATAAGACGACCTGAAAGCTCATAAAAAATTTATCTGCGTAGTTTCTGCAATACAAAAATAGGGTGGACTTGGCAAGGTTTTATAAACCGGCCGATAACGGCTGTGGCAAATGATAACGATTTCAAATAATATTTTGTTTGCGCACTCTGTTAACAATTTGCAATTTTAATGGTAATTTTTTATTCCTTTTTACCATTTGGAAACGAATATAATATACATTCAAGCTTGATTGGACATCTTCTTGGGATCACTTTTTCTGATAACAATGTAAAATCAACAAGATTCTACCTTTCTATTCCATTTTCATTGAAATTAATTTTTACCAACATACTGACAATATCCCAATATGGTTTTAGAGGAAAAAATCTATAGATTTTTATATATCCAAAATAGGCCTTCGATACTGTCGACTACCGGATACTCTTAGATACACCAGAAGACACAGCTGTAAGAAGATTAGCACACAATCTACTCGAAAGTTACTCAATGCAAAGAACAAAAAAGTAAAATTCAAAAATCATGTGAGTGAAGATATTAACATCAAATGTGGTGTACCTCAAGGAACAGTACTGGGGCCGGCGTTATTCGTTATTTATTTCAACGTGATATTTGAACAGGAAACAATCGCATGATTCATTGAAAAAATTGTGACTGGTACAACATTGAATCAAAGATTGGAAGTGATCTAAGGAAAGTCAAAGACTGGTTCGATAGCAGATTACTTTCAATAAACTTCGAAAACATTGTATACTCACTACTCAGCAGTCATGAAACATCATTGTCAAAATATCCAACAAGATTTTCAATTAAACCAGCAAAAAAATAAAATACTTGGGAATTTACATAGACATTCATTTGCGGTGGAACCATCATAAAGAATATCCAACAAAAAAACTTCGTAGTCTCTTATTTCGATTCAAACAAGTAGGACCATATGGCAATTCCAACAACCCGATAAGGTCAGTACGACAGTGAACATCATTGTTCAGTTAGAATATTTTCATTTAGTTTTCGGTTCTACTNTAATTATGAATAAACATTATTATTAAATAATTAAAGTAGATACACCCAAAAATATCGTTACCAACATAGTCAATCCTGAATTGCGAGTAGCAAAAAGAGTAAGAATCAACCATCTGCCTTTTAATATGACTATAAATTCACCTAAGTATGAGCTGTTGTCCAACCAACTCTTTCCAATAATTAAAACTCCATTCATATCGTCAAAATACTACACATTCCACTTTTGAATCATAAATCCCAAACGAAATATTGTTCCCGTTCGCACAATGCACAATTAGCGAAAGGGTCGGAATAAAACGAGTAATGACCCCTACCGTATACGAGAGTAATTCAGGAAAACCGAAAAAATGTTTAAGAGAGTGCCGGTTAGACAAGCAACAATGGGCAGATTACAATAGACAAAGTACCATGCTCGCTGTCACGTCACATTACTTATGATTGATCGTGTTGGGTGTGCTACAAATTTTTAGCTTCCTTGCAGTGGAGATAAGGTGAGTTATCCCGTGTGGAGGTATGAAATGGCAGATCCATGGGCGTACGTGCGAGAAGGAGACTAGTAGTGGCTGAGAAAATGTATATTTCGAAATGAAATTGTAAATATTCACCTTTTCAACGATCCTACTGTTTCCTTGCGTTTCTTGATCTAGAGAAAGAAAGCGAAACATGTTCCCAGTTGGAAGCTGTTGATTTACGGAGGCAAGAGTGCAGATCTGTTTATAATTTTTTTATAGAAATTCAATTATAAGTGCTAAAAAGGGTTACCATGTACGGAAATTTACAGAAATGCTATACCCCTTTTGAACAATTGTCACTCATTAAAGATGAAGAATACTTGTTGACTATGACTATGACTAAAAATAATTGAAATGAGCATAGAATTGAATAGGTGCCAGAATTGTGATTATGCTTTTGTAATATATTTGTAAATACACTCTGTATATATATTCCTATATGAATGCCATGCGCATGTATTAGTTTTTACACTCATATATGAAATGAGTGGTTTTTGGATTTCTGTATCGAGGAGTTGGTATTTTCGATCAGTATCTTTAAACATCGGAATATCTCTGGTTATCTCGATCAGAAAACTATCCAACTCTCCTTTATTCCATTCACCAAATGTTTTGGCCATTTCTTCTTGGCTTATTCCAATAGCTAACATTAAATGGTAAACTTCACCAATCAGCTGCATATCTCCATATTCAATACCGTTATGCACCATCTTAACAAAGTGACCAGCACCATCATTTCCAACCCAATCACAGCAAGGTTGGCCATCAGCCTTGGCCGATATGCTCTGGAAGCTATCTTTAATGTAAGGCCAGGCTGCCTGTTACCACCCGGCATATGACTGGGACCATAACGAGCACCTTCTTCACCACCTGGTACTCCCGCTCCAACAAAACATATTCCCATTTTATCCAAATTCTTCGTTCTCCGTTCGCTATCTTGGTACGCGGAATTGCCACCATCTATGATAATATCACCTTCCTCCAAATGAGGAACTAATTGGTTGATGAAACTATCAACTGCATCACCAGCTTTCACAAGTAACATAATACGTCGAGGGCTTTTGAGTTTCGATACCAAGTCTGGTATAGACTCTGTACCTATGATACTCTTTCCTTTTGCTTCATTTGCGAGAAAGTTGTGAACTTTTTCCACTGATCTATTGAAAGCTACTACAGTGAACCCATGGTCAGCCATGTTAAGGATGAGGTTCTGGCCCATTACAGCCAAACCAATAAGGCCAATATCTCCGTTTATTGTTGCCATCGCTTACCGACTGACGTACCTAGTGGTCTTTAGCTTTTCACTGAATACTTGTTGACTAAGACTATGACTAAAAATAATTGAAATGAGCATAGAATTGAATAGGTGTCAATTAGTATATTACATTCTACAATTCGAAATTGAATAACCTTTTTCGAGATCAATTGCCCTAACACCAAACTGATATTTTTGCACTCGACACGCGTTCCGCCAACAAAGTTAGCCATCCTCAGGAGAATAAAATTGATAACTAGTCTAGTCTGGTTAATCCTTATATACTAAAATTTTGTTAGTGTTTTTTCAAGTGGGCAAAAACAAGCTAATTCTTCTAAAAATACCATTCACCAATTGTGAACCATGAAACCCTGTGGTAGTCAAGTTTACAGTACAAAGGAGAAGATCGGGAATGAATTCAAGCATGTCCAGGCATGGACATCTCAATTATTTCATCAAAATTCATAACTTCCTCAATATTTAGCGTCAATATTTTGTCCTGAATGACATTTTGACTTGGAAGTAGATAAATTTGATCTTCGATTAAGTCGATAACCTCTTCGGAAGAAAGACATATTTTGGTAAATGTTCATCTTGATATAATATCAAATTTCTATGTTTTAATTTGACACCTCAATTCATACTTCTTCTTTCAAGAAATTTTCGCTCTTTTGTTATTACTTCTTGAAATCCTTTTTCTATCAAAGTTTATGGAATTTCAATCCTCTTGTTTGCCACTCATTTTTACAAATATATATCTCACAATAANTAGTGAAATCTATTAAAAGATTTTATGACGAAATATCATTAGTATAAGATAAAAATGTAACTTTCATCAGGCAATAACAAGGATGCAAATTTTATTAGCATATATACTGCATTATTTTCATGGTGTTTATCTGACACCTAATCAAAGCAATGAAATATCATGAAATAATTTATAGTTACCTAATAAAGCGTTTCATTGAGACATAAAATCATTTTTAGATTTTATGATATCGACTCAATAAAAGCCATTGTTATTTAGTTACCTTCTGAAAATATGACTGTTACGCCACTGGTGACACTTCTGTGAGAAAGGTCTGTCTGCAGCATCGTGGTTATTTCTAGACAGCTTGGCCCCTCATAAGAATAAATTTTGGGGTTTGGTTTTTGTAAACTATTTTTATTACTACTTCTTCGTTTTATTACGACAAATACAATGTATTTTCTTTGTGTTCCAACAAGCTTATTGTCCTTTATTGTTTTTTGCGAGAAAGAAACTGGTTTCTAATTTATTTATAGTTGCTAGGATAATAAAAACTTGATTAGGGGCGGGTTGTTTGTGAGAGTTTCGAAATGAAGTATGACCATAGGAGTCGCAGGTAATGTATAAAACATAAGAATCCGTGGAAGTATTGATTTTTTTGAAACCCGATTCTGAGAGATCACAGTAAAAACTAAACCATTGAAGGCGAAAAAAATTATTGTTTACAACATGCTTTGAAATATTTCCGACATTTTCGAAATTTTCTTTGTTAACAATATTTTTAAAAAGGTAGAAGAAGGTGTTATTCTGGGTAGAATAACTTTCTTCAGTATAACCAGGAGAGAACTTGTTCAAATAGATTCAATTATGATGATTGAGTGAAATGTGACATGCCCCAAGGTCCTATCTTAGGACCATATATTCTCAACATTTACAACTGCCTCAGAGCATACACATACAACTTTGAAAATACTTATGAAATTTGTAATATCAAATCATACATCAACATTGAATGTTTCAAATAAATATTACATTTTTCACTTCTCAAATGAAGTACGCCTATGAAACAGCTACTAGAAAATGACTCATTACTGCACTGCTCATTTAAATAGACTGAAGACACTGGTTTCATATAGTTGGCAATTAATTTCAACTAGTATCTTTCAAATCAAATCAAAATGTACTTCTCATTGACGAAGTGTTACTATTCTAAGAAATATAAGATACACAACTTAAAAGATATTGTCGAAGATAAAATCTCATTGTCAAAGTGTCTAGAACTTGCAACTGTCAATATTTTATTTTGTTGGAATATATTTCTACATGTAGTTCTAAAGTCTAAATTAAATATCAACCTCAGCAGTGCTTTCTGTTTTTTAAAATCCTATCTGATCCAGTAGCTAGTCCCCAGACCGAAATGTTCTGATACATGATAGAGTGAAATTTGGCATAATAAACTGATATCAGTGAGTTTGTATCTAACTTGAACTTAAGAGATTTTATCGGAAAGTATGATTGATTCAATTTCTTACATATATAATCTATATGTTCTTGCCATGTGAGGAGTAAGTCAACCATAGTTCCTAAGTATTTTGTCTAGCTGGTCAGTTCTAAACTGAGATTGAGATTATGTTGACTTCTCGATGATTTCGCGAATTGCATGTATACCGTTTTGTTCTGGTTGACAATGAGTCTGTTCTTGTTACACCACCCATTAAATTCGATTAGAACAGCATTTACCATTTGTGTCATATCGTCAGATGTTTTACTAGAAAGAATGATAGACGTGTCATCTGCATAAAGAAATATTTTTCCATGACTTATATCGAGAGGAAGATCATTTACATATAATGAAAATATTAGTGGCCCAAGAACGCTGCCCTGAGGGGTACCTGTTGTAACTGAAAATGTATCTGACTTGATGCTATTCTGCTTCACCTGGAAACATCTATTCGCCAAAAAAGAAACAATTAATTGATTTACATTACCACGAATCCCAAGGTTGAAGAGTTTGTCTGCTACAAATTTAGTGTTCAAAGTGTCGAAGGCCCTGCTCAAGTCAAAGAAGACTCTTACAACAATAATTTTTTCCTCAATTAAATCATGTATGTGTTGTGTGAAATTTAGCGTTGCGGTTTCTGTTAAGCAGTTTTTCCTGAATCCATGTTGGCACTGTGTCATCAGATCGAAGGTTTCGAGGTAGTCGTTTATTCTGAGAGACATTAGTTTTTCCAAAATTTTTGAGAGTAAGCTGATAATTGATATAGGACGATAATTTTCGATACTCTCTTTGTCACCATTTTTCAATACGGGTACTAGAATGGCAATTTTGAGAAGATCAAGATATTCTCCAAAACCAACACATAAATCCATAATATAAGCTATTTGGTCTGATAATATATCTACACATTCTTTAATAATTTTTGTAGAGATCTCATCATGCCCTGTGCTTTTTCTATTAGGTAATGAGGCTATGACTTCTTTTACTTCTTTTGTTGTTACGGGTTTGAAAAACATCGTTGTAGTAATTCGTGAAATCTGAACCTCGAAACTGGTAATACTATACTCTGTCCAACCAAGCAACAGAGTGTTCCAAAACATTATCATGCATAGTGCACGTGATCTCCCAGACAAGGCTGCTTGTACAGAGTCGCACTAGGAAAATTTTTCAGTTGGAGTATAGGGACACAAATTAGCAGTTTCTTCGGCCGTATCATTACTTGACATTTCAATAATTTAATTTTAAACTTTAGAATACCGTATATTATGTATACACCACAAGCGTTAAAATGTAATTGACCACTCCGACAACTGTAACAATAGATTCAGCCAGCCTATTGAAGTTAAATCTGAAAGGCCAGCGTAAGGACACTTGTTTATTTTACCCGATAGGGTAAACATGATCACCACGCAAATGTGCGTGGTGATCATGTTTTGATCACGCATANTAATCTGGAAGGCCAGCGTAAGGACACTTGTTTATTTTACCCGATAGATGCAAATGTGCGTGGTGATCATGTTTTGATCACGCATACATCATTGTTTGGATTGCTTTCTTGTTGGATGGATTTAGAGTTTTGCAAAACTCTATTATAATTAGAATTTATTACCATAAAAAATCAATAGATTGTCTTTGGCACCGTGATTCCTTTCTATCCTTACCATTATTTTTATTATTATCAACCGTCCACTCTCACGCAATATGAAATCCCACATCGAACCCTCTCGACGTAAATTTTGATGACGTCTCGTCGGTGAGTGGAGAACCCTCTTACTTCGGCCTAATGTGATTAATACAATATGAATGTGAATTGATTAAGCAGAGCGAGGCGAGAGAGTTTGAGCTCAACCGGACCGGCTCGAGTAGATCGGAGGGTGAAGGGAGGGAGAGTCTTGTCAACGCAACCCCCGATTTAATTGCTGTAACCAAGATGTGGTCGATCGGGATTTATATTGGTAACGGGTGGAAATGGGCCGTTGACACGTTATTGCGTCGTCAAAAGTGCGTTTATTACGTTTATCGGGTTTGATTGGTTGTGGGGTAGAAATGTTAAGAAGAGGTACAGGGGTACAGTTTTCTAATTTTTTGGACTTTCATATCGTATTAAATAGAATAGAATAGAAGTTTATTTAACCACATTACACTTTACATGTTTGTAGCAAGTCATGACAAATTTGNGGGCTTGAGAAAAAAGGTGTTGCAGGGAGCTGGAAAATTTTTAAAGTTTCGTAAATCAGATATGGGTAATTTAGGTGAAGATTTTATGATACTTTCTGCAATATTCACAAAAAAGTCATTGAAATTTTCCGGTGAGATATGGGAAGCAATTTGACAAGTTTTTTTATTTCGTTCGAAATTGATGATCTTCCAGCAAGCATTATATTTATTTTTTGCTGAACGAATGAAATCATCGTAAGCTCGTTTTTTAGCAAGTTTTATTTGCTGTGTATAGTCCCTCATTAGGTACTTATATAGCTCAAGTTTGACGTTAGTCAAAGTCTTTCTGAAAGTTTTCAGGAAATCGTCGAACCAGGTTACTGGAGATTTATTGGTAATTGGTGAGGATTTCCTTAGAGGCATGTGTTTGTGAATCAAAGAAGTGTACCTGTTGGACAAATATGAAGCAAGCATGTTAACATCGGTAGAGCTTTTAAAAATATCCCAGCTCGTTTCCGAAAGGGAGGATTTTAGTTTATTCAAAGTTGCTTTGGTTATTTTCCTGAAATAATTAGTTTTATTGATTAGTTCAGGTTTTTCATTTAAAATGATATATTGTGGTCAGCTATACAGGGTTCAAAAACTCCTGTACGAATATAATCACATATGATATATGTGAGAATATTGTCGATTTGACTAGAGGTTGAGACTGTTATTCTAGTGTCTTCATGTATCATAATATGTAATCCAAAAGAACGCAGTAGGCAATGGAGCTCATTGAGGACGTTTGAATCGGTTTTAAACTCAATGTTGAAATCTCCCAAGATTATTATTTTCGTACCAGCCTTCACCAGATTTTCTAGATTACTGAAAAACAAACCGATATCGCCATTGTAAGACCTATAGACAATGATGATTTTAATTTTAGGATTAATCAATTCTATGCATATTAGAAACAGTCTTTAAAATAAAGAAGAGAAAAAATAATATTATTCAATATTTGGTACTCTTATCAAATGAACGATGTCATTCATTGCACATCTATATTCTTGATAATTATTGAAAATTTTCGCAATGTAGACTTTACTTCAAATACGCGTTTCATTACATAGTAGCATCATCAGTTGGACTGGTACTCTACACTACTTTACAATTCATACAAATTGTCGATCTTAATTAATAAAGATTACTAATTGGTGAACAGGTAGTTTCATGAAGAGGTATCCATCAGGTAAAAAATAGGTAAAATTATTATTACTAACTAACTACAACTAACTACTACTACTAACTACTACGAGCTACTATATACTACTACTCATTCTATGAATGAGTAGTAGTATACAGGAAAATAACCAGATAGGCTACGCAGATGACCTAGCCGTAGTGGTGGTGGGAAAATTGAGGAAAATCTGATAAGAACTTTCGAAAGAACTGTGAAGGATATAGCCGAGTGGATGACAGCGTAGCAACTCAAGCTTGCTGAAAAGAATCACCATTGAATTGGAAACGAACATATGTAGCCAAGAATCCATTAAATACCTGGGTATCCACATGGACCGAAACATGAAAATCGGAGCTCATGTTAGAAAACTAGCAGAAAAGTCGGAGAAACCCATAAGAAACATATGTAGGATAATGTCGAACGTTGGGGGCCTTGACGAGAAGGTAGCAGAAGAATTATCTGCTCAGTCGCCCAGTCGATCATGATCTATGGCACAACAATCTGGAAAAGTGCCATGGAAAAAAAGATTTACGAAAATATAATAGTGTATATAAGTGTCCAAAGAATAGCAGTCATAAAAATAGTATGTGCATATAGAACAGCATCAACCAAAGCTCTGCTGATGATTGCAAGAATCCTCAATATATCTGCTGGTAGATGAGAGAACAATGGTACAAAACAAATTACCAAAAGTAGTAGTAAGGTCACAAATTATTGAAATATTGCAACAATCTTGGGATATAGACGATGGGAAGGCCAACTGGACAAGAAGACAGATAAGAGACAGAACCATGGATGAACAGAAAATCGGAAGAGGTGACTTACTTTTTCATACAAGTTTAACGGTGTATCTGTTTAGGTTCAAAGTGAGTGGCACAGAAGAGTGCAAGTATTACGGAATAATAGACAGGTAGAACACACAATCTTTGAATGCATACGTTGAGAAAAACAGAGACGAAACGCAGTAATGACAACAGGAGAATTATCACCGCAAAACATGATAGGGAAGAAAACTGGGAAGCCGTTAGTAAACTCTCCAAAACCATCCTGGCAAAGAGAAGAACTGAATAAATAATGATGAAGTACTGAAGAAAATGGAAGAGCCCTGCACCATCACTATAGTCTGCCATTCCGAAGTTATACTCGAGGGCTGTTCCAGAGTAGCCTGCTCGGCTCATGAGTGGTTTTTAGTCAATCACCTATTACCTACTACTAGCTACTAACTACCATTAACTACTATTACTAACTACTTTTAACTAACTAACGATTCGACTTATTCTAGTGAATTTTTCTTGAGAATGAATTCAACAGCGGTGAGAGGTTAACATTTTATTAGTCGTTCAACAGAAAAATTGATTGATTATGTTTATTAGTTTCCAAGGATTCCAGCAGGTTTTTTTTCCTACATTATCTGTACGCGGTCTGTTGAAAAATGAGATGAATTTTCATTTTTCTCAAGAAATATTCATTTATTCATCAATTTCCATTTTGTTCCGTCCAAAGTAGCCCATCTCAGATTATGCCAGCGTATTTTCCAATTCTTGAAGCAGTTCTGATATGCACTTTTTGATTTGTCTTTGAGGTCTCTCAGTAATTTGGTGTTTCAGTCGTTTTGTTAATTATTTTCTAATTTGAAATAATATCTATTGATCATGATGATATATTCATTAATTTTCTCTTCACGTTTCCCAGTTATTATGAAATGTTGGAAGAGTAAAGAGCCCAAAATTGTAGTAGGCACTGCAAAGAACACCCTGTACTAATAGAAGTGATGTATAGTTTGAATTATGTTGTTGTTTAAGTATGTTTAAAATATGTTTTCCCGTTAACCAGCTATCACACCCCTACGAACGACAACCCTCAAAAATCGAAACTTGTGCGAGCTAAGGACTAACGAGGTCTTACCTTTTAACGTGTGATTCCTAACAAGGGCTGGAAGAAAGCAAGTGAAAATCGAGCGTTCAGCCTGGAGCTTGAACCATTGACTCACAAATCGGCCGATTGACTAAGTGAACAAAGCAACCACGTCGAACCGCCTGGCTACCGACCGATTGAAAGGGGATATTTTCAAGAGAGATTTTTTGGAAAAGGAGAAGGAAGAAAGCCATAACCCATGGCTTCCTATTTCTCCAACTTGATAGAAAAAACATGTGAGAATCTTCGAAAGAAAGGAAGTAAGCAATCAATTTCATAATGAACTGTTTACAAAAATGTATACATCCTGCATGGAAGTTAATTTCAGATACAAACTGGAAATTTCTCACATTTCTTTAACAAATATGGAAAAGTAGAAAATCGAATCTGTTCTTTCCCAATAACATATAGTTTTCCGGAAATCAATAACCCACACGTGAGTCCATTAAGGTGCATAACCATCGAATTATTCAAAGAGGCAGACACAATCTTTTGAAAGCTACACAATTGCGAAACGCTAATTGCCCGAATCGAAACTTCAAAAGAGTTTGTTGAGTATTTTTTCGTTCCCAAACAAATCTCGAACACAATACAAATCATATCTGTTTGTGTGTATATCCTTTTCTTTGTGAGGATTACCATTTTCATATTCATTCCGTATATAGTGTGTCTAATTCCAAAAAGCGGCAGCTCACAAAGGAATAATATATGTACATAAATAATTCGAATAAACATAAAATATGCTCGTGAGGAACCACAACCTGTTTGTACGCTTTTACTCGATATGACGTCTACTCCATATTTTTTTGGAGGCCGTATATTTCTGGAAGGTGTGATAGAAGTGTTTTTTTTTATTTAATTGTGGGAGAATGTTGTTATTAATGATGCGGGTAACTTAGTAGGCAAACACCTCATTTTAGACACCGTTTTTTCTACGAACGTCACTGATGAGTTCATTCATCATTCATGGCTTTAAGTAAATAATTATATGACATTTTACAAATAAGAGTATGTCTTACATTTTTTCTGCATTATTGATTATCGTATACTCGAGGGTTTTCTACATAATTTGCAGTGCAAATCTGCACTTTTCCAACACTAGAATTCACAATGCCGAAAATCACTTTTCGACAACGTCTAGTCAAGCGAATTTTCAAACAGCTAAATATCAAAAAGGCTTCTGGTCCTGATGAAGTGCTCGTCATCGTACTCAGAACCTACGCCAAAGAACTCGCACCAGTCTTACAAGGAAGAGATTTTTTCTCCTTGTTGGCCTTGAGCCTATTCCCAAAAAGGGCATGAAATATCTCCCAAATAACTATAGATCAGTCGCTTTGCTACCAGTGATATAAAAAATCATGGAGAAAATCTTAAATTACCATATCCTTACTCCTCGAATAATTATACCATCAACGCTGGTGTTTCTCAGGGAGCCATATTTCCTCCAAACCTCTTTTTATTGTATATCAAAGACTTGTTAGAATAAAACGAAGAATCAAATACAGCGTGACTCACGGTCGATGGTAGGTTAGACGTTTCTGGAAAACGCAAAACATGATTTTTCTGAAAATTTCACCTCTCACATTTTCTTACCTGTTCTATCGATCTGAAATATTTTCAGCATTGCGGCGTTGCCACTTCCATCAAAAAGTCCTAGCAACTTTATTTTTTTAAATGGAACACCCCGTATATTAATTCATTTTTGTAATTGCTCTGGTATTTTAATATTTTTTTGTTAATAATGTCCTATACCTATCTCTATCTGTTTTCGAGATAAAAAATAAATTGTGCTAAATATGGTCCAAAACATAGCCTAATTGAATGCCGCCAGCCGATTGCAGTTAAATCTGATTGGCCAGCGTAAGGAGGCTTGTTTAATTTAGCAAATAGATGCAAATGTGCGTGGTGATCATGCTTTGATCACTCATCTATCTTCGTTTGATTGCTTCGTTTGTTGGATGGATATAGTTTAGGTCTCAGATGGTGGACTGTTCTTGTGCCTGATTGGTTCGACCCCTCTTCAATTATTTGGAGAATCTCTGTGTTTATGTCTTTTTGTTGTTTAAGTTCCCTTTCTTATGGTTGAAATTATTCTTATGTTCATGTACTTCTATGAACTCTCTCAATAGGCTCTGGATAGCCTCAGAGCCTCAATATATTGCCATCCAACATCAAAGAAAATAAAGCTTATAAAAGATGTACAGACTTAAATGAGGAAGAATATTGTAGCTTGAGCTTCCACACATCTGAAATATTGCAAAGCAATTTAGATACAACCAAAGTTGATTACGTTATATCAAATGGCAGATAATGCTTGTGGCATTATCAATGCAGATATAAAGAGATTTGTTGAATTGGCAACGGACCACTGTTTATTTATAAATCCTAGTAAATCAAATGTAATGATCTTTGGTCCAAGATTTCACCGTTCCTTAGTGAATAACTCTGCGACTATCTGCATTCGAAATGAGCCACTAGATATTGTTAGTGAAGCAAAACTTCTTGGTGTTTTGATGGATGTAGATCAGAGATTTGAAAAATTTGTAAATGAACCCTTACAACGTGCCTATTCTGCACTGAAAATCATTAATGGTTACCGACATATTCTGCCTTATTATGTGAAAACGTCCTTAAGTGAATCTTTGATGCTTTCAGTTTTCATTTATGCGGATGTTCTTTATGGCTCATTAACCAATCAATACAAAAGTATGATTAAAAAAGTTCTATACTTGTGCCTTAGGTTAATTTTTGCTATTGGCTTTAGTGCGGCAAGCCAGTATGATTTTAAGATTCGAGAGTAGAGAGAACATCATTCCACCAAGGACTCCAATAATCAGAACAACCATCTTGACAGAGTGATCTGGATAGAGTCTACGGAGTTCGAAGAGGAAATCTCGATATTTTATCCGTTTTTCCTCATCTTTTCTGATGATATTCGTCTCGCCAGGAGCTGAAAACTCCACGACAAATATCGTTTTGCTCTGGTGGTCGAGAAGTACCATATCAGGCTCATTAGCTTGTATGAGCCTGAGGGTGGGGAACGAATAGTTCCTATAAATTCGGCACTTTTCGTTCCCCACAACGGATTCAATATCCCCCGGAGCGTAGGGCAACACCGGTGTCTCGTCAATACCGTAAGAGTGCCGTAGATGGTAATATAGCAACTCTTAGGGCCGCGTTATGTCGATGGATACAGAGCGCGAGTTGCAACTCGGGTTTTCTACTACCGCGTACGCTGAACATGCTGATAGTAAGTGCATAAGGGTCTCAGGCGCATCGTGGCAGGCCCTTCACCTTGTGTCAGGAACCTCTATACCCATCACGCGACTACGGTAGACTAAGGTGCTGGCAAAACATGATGAACCCCTCAGCTTCCGACTTCAGCCCACTCGACCTGAGAAAAGCGAAGGTCAGGCGCTCTGATGAGCCAAGGTCTCCAATGTTATTGAAGAAGACCCCATGCATTGGCTCATCCCTGTGTTTCCGCAGAAGTAAGGTGATCTCTGTGGCTTTTATCTGAGCTTTTTGCTGAACAGGTTCCAACTCGGTGACAGAGTTGTGGTCACCTCGTTCAGTGTCGAAAACTATACCGAGTTCATCAGCTGCTCGAGCAGCTGCCCTAAGGAGAAATGCTCCAATTCCTGCTCTCTCATGGTCACGGACCATGCAGAGAAGGGGATCCGAACTCCTGACGACTTTACAGGCTGTATCCAGTACCATTCTGTCATGTAGACACTCCAAACTCAAAAGTCCACGACCTCCCTGTTGTCGGGGGAAGTACAACCGTGGAACGGACGATTTGGGATGCAAACTCCTATAGAGATGCATCATTTTTCGGGTCTTTACGTCGAGTTGATGCAGCTACTCCCGAGTCCACTTCACTACTCCCAACGAGAAAGATTGGAACGGCAAGCATATTTGTTGCAGCAACTTTGTTCTTCCCCGACAGTTCTGAAGACCAAATCTGTCGAAGTTGGTGCTGATACTTGCCGCGGAGAGGGTTTTTCACTGCTGTTACCTCTTGTAAGTGGCGTTGTTCCATCCTGAGGTGAGCATACGTCTCTGCGGCATCCAGATGGTGTAAGATGTTTTCATCTACGAGCTGCACATCCTCTCCGTAGTCCCCGCATCGTCCTCTTTTGAGATGGACAATTGCACATTTGTCTATCCCGAATTTCATACCGATAGAATACGTGTACTCCTCCACCACTCTCAAGGACTGATGGAGATCCTTCTCTCCAGAGGCATGCAGCTTAAGATCATCCATATGAAACAAATGGGTGACCTTGTGCCTCCGGTTTCCGGGGGTGCCACAGTTATACCCTCGAGTGTTTCTGAGCGCAACGGATAATGGCAATAGTGAGATGCTCCGTTCAATCTTCCGAACCGCAAGGCCGGGGTTTCGTCCTTCCAATTCGGAAACCGATTGGACGACGCTATACATGGGCGGTGTTGATTTGCCAGATGTCAGCGTCTTCTGTTAGAACACTATGAACCTCCGCATCCAAACAAGCCAGTTCTTGTGGCTTCGGGGGCTTAATTTTGTGGAGCGACTTGCGTGTTCTGATTGTCGTCTCCATTGGTGGTATCCGTGCCAACGGATGGTAGAACTGTCACTTCTACCACTTCATTAGCAGGCTGGGAAGGAGCTAAATAGCCCTGGCGCCGAAGATAAGATACGTAATCCCTAAGGTTTTGGGCGGAAAATGCGGCATGCTCCGGATGTGTTTCACACCACAGATCATGCAATCTCGCCATGTACCCTCTTCGCGCGGGCTCGCTACTCTCGTAACAATGATTAAGACTATCTCTTAGCTCATGCGTCCACTCAAAACGTCCGTTTTCATTGCCAGGTTTGTCATCGGTAGGCAAATCATGGGCCCCACCACCTTGCCTCTGACCCCTCCGAGCGGGTCGATTGTGAGGGCCTCTTCCTTGATTATTGGGAACCAAGTCTTGGGTCCACCGGGTGGTTAGCCCTGTGGACCCACGGCCGGCACCGGGGGGAGAATAGAGTTCTTCTTCCCGGGTGCCGGTCCGGTTTTGCACCAGTTGCTCGGGTAAGTGGTGTCGCAATCACCAAAGGCCAAGGGTGTTAGTGGCCATCCCTGATTATTATTATCATTATTATTATTATGAATTTCAAAAACTTGGTTTACCTGAATCATATCGGTGTGATGTGGATTATCGATCCTCACGTTTTTCGGTAATTTCACCAAAGGCAGTGCCACTTACAAAACACTTTAGAGATTCACAATGTAACATTGCTATCGCAAACGTTATCAAAAACTAATCACAGAAATAAAAGCTCCTTTCTTAAACTTGTGAAGGAACAAAAAAGTTATACAAAAATGTGGTCATTGTGAAGAATCAAATGTCATCATGTTAATTGAAAACAGAAAACGTGGCAATTAAAAAACATAATGAGGGATTTCGGATCCGATCGGAGAAAGGTGGCCCCATGCGGTGAAAGTGATTGCTACTGTGTGCATCCAGGGGCGATTTTTCACACGTGCAAAACAGCCCGGCGTGATGGGGCAACTTTGCACGCACCCTCATCGTATAATCCATCATAATTGACCAGAAATACCTTTTAATAACCTTTAATATAAGTTGGCAATGATTATGAATAATTTAATTCTCAATTCAATTGTTCTCATTATCTAGTATGCTTGAAAGTCGGTTCCTGAGTGGAATTTTATTCATTCCTGATTTTTTTTTAATACATTTCAAAATGCTTGTCGATTGATTGGTGGAAATATATCAAATGGTCGATTTTGTCAACGATTTTTCATATTTTAAAAAACTCTGTTTGAAATCTGGTTTTCCGTTAACCAGCTGTCGCACCCCTATGAACGACAACCCTCAGAAGTCGAAACTTGTGCGAGCTAAAGATTAACGAGGTCTTACCTTATAACGTGTACACGAAATTGTACTTAGTTTTATATTGTCTCTTTTGAATCCAACAAAAGCACTTTTCTCTCACATCGGAAGGGTAAAACAATTTTTATTCATCTCGAAAGAAATTATTCACAGGTAAATTATTTTGACATATTTTGAAGATACCTGAGATATTTCTGGCAATTTTTTCCTGTTTTCGATGAAGTCGACGAAGGACCTTTTTGCGAAGTGCTTGAAAAGATGTTATGCATGTTCAACTGTTTCGGCAGCGCTTTGGTTCAATTTGGATTCGTAGAGAAAAATTGGGCGTAAATCGCTTAACAACATCATAAAGTGATAATTTGGAAACAGGGAATTTGGAGAGCCAGGAGTCAAGTTCCTTGGATACCTTGTGTCTGACAAAGGCACGCAACCCCTTTCGGAGAAGGTCTCCGCAATCCACAAGTATCCATGACCCAAAACTGCAGAAGACCTCCGGCAGTTCCTAGGTATGATAAACCTTTTCAGACGTTTCATGCGTAGGACTGCTAGGACCCAGGCGCCACTCAACGACCTCCTCAAGGCAACGTCAAGGGGAAATAGCCAATTTCATGGAACGACACCGCCGGAGCTGCCTTCACTGCCTGCAAGGACACCCTAGCCAGCGCAGCACTCCTTGCCCACCCGACGCTCGGCGCTAAACTCTCCTTGGTCTGCGACGCGTCGGACTACACCGTTAGGGGAGCCCTACACCAGCAAGACAACGGCGAATGAGAACCTCCGGGCTTCTCGAGGAAGCTGAGCAACGCCAAGGCCAAATACTCTGCCTACGATCGAGAACTTCTGGCCATCTACAAGGCCGCTGACCTTCGCTTTCCGCCAGAAGTCTGATCAGTGTTCCCGCGCCAGTTCCGCCACCTGGATTTCATCGGACAATTCACCACCGAAAATCAGAATTAGAAAAAAAATAACTGCATCAGTGTTACAAGTACACAATTCTTTATCGCTCAGTGTATACCACTCACAGTAGAAAAATATATTTATTGAGATATGTAGCTACAAAAATACATGACAGTGTCTTCTTAATTTTCAATAAATTTACACAATGTAATAAACTGCTTGCCAATCCCAACGGGTCTTTAGCTAAAGCTGTTAATCAGAACTTAAAAATATACACAATTCCACCACCAACATAAACAGATGGTTCAATTGCCACAACAGCCATAGAAGAAGCAAATCTACTAGCTGAACAGTTTGCGTCCCATTCCACAGTCGATTTTCTGGGAAAGGCACTAGCTTCTATTCCCACATTAGAAACAATGCCGGAAATTAATTTTCGACAGCGTCTAGTCAGGCAAATTTTGAAACAGCCCACAACCCAAACATGTGAATCCAAACCCTAGAAATCGCTTCGAGTGAAGAAACATCCAATGAAAATTATTATAAAAATACTCAATAATTTATTTCACCGATTGCCTCTTTTTTCGAATCACCCTTAAGTTCACCTCTAGTAACCCCTTATCTTTGCAGTAGAAGCGACCTCTCGGGTCTCATTAGTATTCATCCGTCGAGATAAGATATCTAAAAAGCCGACTGACAAAAAGTAGCTCGCTATGTGTGATCAAACAGCGAATATAGCAAAAGAAACTACAGGAACACTGTCTATCAATACTCCGAACATAATAGAAGATTGACTTTAAACGTATCTAATTCCTTTCTAGACCATCAACCGCCTTTCTTATTGAAAATGCCATTTGATCAGTGGCGTGACATTAACGAAATCGATAAATGATTGATAAAATAAAATATTCGCAAATCGATATGTGTGTTTGCTCAGTTATATTGATCTCATCAAATATGTTGCCAATGTATCACTGTACAAACTATTTAAGTTTTTTTTACAGATACAAAATAGAAAGGAATGTTCAACGAAAGTCATTTTTTGTGGAGGAAAATCATTTTTTATTTGCCATTTTTGGGCATTTTTACCTTCCACAATATAAAAAATATGAAAATTATTACGGAGAACTTTATACTAGTTTAGAAAGGGCAAACTTTTTAGTTCACCCCGATAAGTTACTGCGTAAAATCAAAGTATTTTTCACAATGAAAAATGTTCTATTTATCAGTAACTTGTCGTTAACAATTTTGACTATCAAAAAGATTGCTAGAAATAATACAATACATATCTTAACATTTCGGAGGCCAATATCTACCTCAGTCTTCAGAAACAGACAAAAAATTCAAAGATATTTGCAGTTATTTGTTTCTTGATTAGTGCCTAAAGTACCAAATAAATTGGTTTCTACCGCTTCTCCGTAATCTATGATTGAGAATTGAGATTTTACTGGAACAAACTGTAAACAGCAGTCCACTTCAGAATAAAATTTTGACATCGTCCGCCAAATGAGAAATCGCTTTCTGTTTTCCTCTGCACCTTTCACTGCGAGCAGGCAACTGAATCTGTTTTTCCGTTAACCAGCTGTCGCACCCCTACGAACGACAACCCTCAGAAGTCTAAACTTGTGCGAGCTAAGGATTAAAGAGGTCTTACCTTTTAACGTGTGATTCCTAGCACGGGTTAGACGATAGCATGTGAAGATCGATCGTTCAGACTCGGGCTTGAACCACCGATCAACACGGTAGTCAATTAGAGTGAGTGAACAAAGCACCCACGTCGAACCGCTTGGCTACCGACCGACCAGGCAAGCAGGCAACTGAGTGAAACTAGAGACCAAAAATAACGCACACGTGCTTCAATACCAGAATGGGCTGTTTCGATTCGCTACGAAACATTTCAAGTTGTTCAAATAGAAATTGAATACTTGGTAGTGATCCTCTATCAGCAGCAATTGCTAATAGTGAGAGAGCATATTGGAGAAGGTAGTCAAAAAAGAAAATCTTCAATTTTATGCATAGAGTAAAAATAACAATCCATTTGTATTTCAGGATCTCAAATTTAATATTATCCCCCAGAACGTATAAGAAATCGTCTCGGCGGATTTTTTCTGCAGTTGAAGAGGAGGCCACAACACTGGTGAATACACAAATGATAATTTGAAGGGCATAATGGATCAATTACGTACCCAATTATGGAACTATGTATAAAACATAATAAGTCATAATAACCGTAAAAAAACGCATATGTATTCCACAACTTCAGAAAAAACAATAAATAAAAATTTGATCAATGAAGAACGCCACACACAAAACAATAATTAATTTATGAAGCTGATGAAAAGAGGGAAATTACGAAAGGTTATACGTCTTACTTTAACGAATATTGAATAGAGTGAAAACTGGGTAGAATCAAAACATTGCAATTGACCCAAGTTTCAAATTTAGACAAGCTAGTGAGGAGCATAGAATTTAAGAGGAAGTTTAAAGAGCTCACCTACATAGCGAACAACGACATATTGAATCAACCATTATAGCAGATTATGTCAGTAATAACACTGTTCAGCATCAATCGAAATATATTCATTTTCATTTATTTTGATAGTAGTTATTTTTGAGCTTAAAGCTTGGCAAATACCTTTCTGAGAAATCTAAAGCAAATGAACGTCAAACGTTCAAGCCAGTCTTGATATACCTACACAGTAGGTTTAATTGACTGACGCCTATCAGAAAACAACTATTCCCCTGGCTAATACCATGGAGGGCGTTGAATTATCTCCGACAGGCGTCAGTACAGGAATCTTCACAGAAAATTTCCTGCATATGCAATTGGCAATACAACTGAAAGAGTCGACCTTCAATTCTGGAACGGGCACACTTGCAGACCGCTTTCGGGCTTATTAGCCACTCATCAGTGCAAGATAGTGACCATCATCGATCTAAAGTCAATGATATTCCACAATTGGAAATCGGAATTCTTTCAGACTTTCTGGGACTTTTTAAGACACGGAACCGATCAGATCTAAGCGGATCTAAACGGAACCTTGGAATATCTTCAATGCTGAAATCAAGTTGTGTGTTGTCAAAAAATACTGTATTTGACCTGGAGGTAATCCGTTCGATTTTAGAGAATTTTCAGTACTGGACAAGAAGGAACATCTGAAAAGTGCACGCCTGCATGGAAGTGGAACAAATGATTTATTTACATCTACATTCGTCGAAGTAATGGTAGTTGTTTTTTGGCCGGTATTTGTAATCCTGTTTTTATAAGAGGTTTTTTCAATCACTTGCGGGTCATCTGACATCGATTTCAACAATCCGCTGTACTAATTTGGAAAGGTCTCTTGCTGGAAGTTTGCCATATTATTTTGTTAAGAGTCTTAGGAGAAACTGACCTCACAAAGTTGATTGAAAATAAATGTTATTGTATTTTAAGTAATTTCATCATTCGTATTCCATACAGAAAGGATAACAATGTACATAGATCATGATGTAACACATGTTACTTTGATTGTTTCTTCACTTCTGGAATGTCGAGTCTTTGGATTCGTGTATTCATTACAAACCTGAATATCTGTACCATTCAATATTGACCTAATTCAGGCATTCACTGGCAAAACGATAATTTACAAATTTCAAGCAGTTTGGGCACCAATGAACCACCACCCACAAGGATTAAAAGGCATCAAGTTACATCATTTCCAAATATATCAACAAGATTATGTCGCCAACATGAGACACAATCATCAACCAAAATTATGCATACTTCGGCCGCCCACAGTCAATCCCCAAAAAATATCAAAGGAACCACACTGTCGTTCGGTGTTCAGGTGTTCGTTTCGGCATTGGAAATGAGATCCGGGCTCTCAGATAGAGAGATGGTATCTCTCGGAACCGTGTTAGGGACATCACTATCCCCTGTTAGTAGGCGTACATTGGCCATTGTTATGTAATTGTGTGTTTTTTGTTTGAAATGGGATGTTGGGAACGCCTTAAATGTCAACTGTCTTCATCTGGAATGCCACCTGGGCAAGCCGACATAAAGGGTGTCTTATCTCACGAGATGAAATGGAAAATTCCTGTCTGAATTGCTCATTTGTTCGTCTGGTAATTATTGTAACCAATTATGATACCAATACTTACCAATAATGATACCAATAATAGCTATTTGTGGTATTGGTGCTAAAAGTATCATTATATTTTTTATAACAGATTTTGTTAGTACTCTGTTAGTACTCCTAATATTAAAACGTAATAAATGCTCATTATAGATGCAAAACGCCAACAGAGTGCTCAAACAAAATTTTGTGATTTCGTTATGATTTTCCACAGCTGTATAAGCCTGTTTATAATACTTTAACAGGTACACTCTATAATTTTTTTGTATAGCAAACGGGTTGCAAATGAAAGATTTCTTATCACACTATTTCAAAACTCTGTACTAATGTTCAACTCAGAGGCATGGGATACTCGCAGAAACTCTTTGAAACGTGGTTCGATTACAATTTGTTCACAGTAAATATAAAAATAACAAAATACCTCCCATTCACATCTCATCAAAATAAATTGCCCAATTTTGGTTCATTACAAATAATTACAGAAGATGAAAGCAATAAAATTGAAATATCCGAAACGTACAAAATACTGTTACGTATTTCACCGTTGGTTGACCAATATTTGACTACACTTACATTTGGTGGTGTCGATATGCTCATGGCTAGCGTTTATATATCGTAATCAAATGCGGTAGAAAATTCACCGGAATTCCATCGAAGTTGGTAGCATTATTCTTGCTACATCTAGAGCGGCAGCGAACATCGTACTGCCGCGCGTTCTTATCCATGTCACAATTGGTTTATGGCTACCAATGGTGGCTGGCGTTAATTTCTTCAGGGCATAATTTACAATTATACCTTACAATAATAATTAATCAGCATCTTGAATGGAATTTGCAAATGACCAATGTTATGAAATAGTGAGAATGTTTTTATCAAAATGCAAGTATTTGAAACAGTTTTTTAGTGTACGCCATAGTAAAAGTGAAAATAATGTTTCCAAAAAACAAGCACTTTTCCCAATCACCAGAAATTCAATACTCTTTTTCACTCTTCAACCGTCTCGTTACTCCGCTGCTTGAGGATATAGTATATAGAGGGCATTGTTAAGTTGACAGCATTGAAAATCATCAATACTACACGTACTGGAAAATAGTTTCACGAATCGCTCGGAAACAATAGAAGACCCGACTGAATATTCATGTTTAACAAGACTGGATTGAACAAAAATGCTTTAACATAAAGTCATTCCTACATTCGATTTCAGTTTTATCCTTAAAGGATAGTCGATGATATTTTGGCGGTTGAAACAATGTTCACTAGGAAAAAAACAGTTTTTCTCTCAATTTTTCACCACAAGTTATGAGAAGTTCCCAAAAGAAGGAATTCCTTTCGAAAATAAAGAAGAAGCCCTCCAGAAATAATTACTCTCGCATGAACATATTGAATCACATGAAAGAAAATAGTGCTTTTTTCATGTGAACATTGAAATGTATGATTTTCCCGGCTTCTTTGTATAAAATTATTTGCCCAGTCAGAGTATGTGACCTATATAAAAGATAATTCTTTGAAAATTGCACATGTAAGTCATTACCCGCTCTTGTAATGATAGTGGGAATGAGGGCTCAATTTCACAATGTTATCTAGAATAGTGGCGATGAGGTAATTAGACAATTCTATATCATAACTATCATTATATTGGGTATATCATTACTATGGATGATATGGTATTGAATTCTGAAACGAATGTTTTAAGTACAAACTGAAGACACTTCAGATGAATACTTCAATGAAAAAGTGCTTGTTTCAATATCCCAAAGTCGCCTGAAGATGCCAACTCAGTTGGTGAAACATACGTCGAGGAAAGTATTGCATTTCTGGTGGTTGGAAAAGTGCTTATTTTGGATTTATTCTATGCCTAAGGTTCCAGTCTTATAAAGCGATGGTGCGGAACATACCTTGGCTAAAACTCAGCAGGAGCCTCGCAAGGAAGAAAAGTCACAATCAGTGCTTGCACTTCCCTACATTAGATAATTATCTGGAAAGATGAAAAGAATTGGATCCAAACACGACATCAGAATCTGCTTCAGATCCGGAAACACTATCCGTAGCAGCCTCACGAAAACAAGGCCACCAAATGCGGACAGCGATTCCAAGAATTGCATTTACCAGATACTCTGTGAGTGCGGAAAATCCTATATCGGTGAAACTAAGAGGCCATTGAATGTTCGCATTGCCGAGCACAAAAAACACACGCAGTGAGGGGCAACCAGCAGATTAGGAATAGCAGAGTATGTTTGGACCCATCAACATAACATCGAGTGGTTCCAAGCTGAGTTCATACACGGGGAGGAACATTGGTTTAGGAGGAAATTAAAAGAAGCCGCATACATGTTGTCCAACAATGTATTTAGCCAAGGTAGCGTAGAGATACGCAACATATGGAAATCCATAATCAAGCGAACAATGGCGGACTCCCGCCAAACTGTCATCTCCCGCTAAACCGGTGAAGCGAAAAAATGAAAGCGGATATATGTGAAAGTACTCGAAAGACCCATAAATAGTCATCTCTTGGAGGAATCAGTCCAGTCATCACCCGAAGACGATTGTGGATACCAACAATGGAAACGTCGTGAAGTAACTTGACGTGGAATCTCTCAGCTTTTTTATTTCAATTGTTCTATTTTCACTTGTATTTTATTTTTCACTATCATTTCATTTCAGGTTTTGTTGCTTAATATATTTGTTATTTTCAGCTTTCTATTTTTAATTATTTTTTTTCATTAGTTCTTTCAGGGATTCCAAATCATTTTATACAATAACAGACAATGAAATTCCTCATGAAACATTGTCAATCACCTTCAAACAAACATCAAATTGCTACCATCAATTGTTCATTAATTTCGTTAACAAGTCCATTATTTCCCACTGAAGAGAAAGATTAATGACACCCTCAGTCAACACAGCAATTTTTCAAAGGGAATGATATGAACCACCATTCCAGCGAAATTCATCCCATTCATATTTCGCGAACTCTTTGCAGCAGCCCTTAGACAAAGATCGCATTGTTCAGGTAATACCTCAGCCACACACAAATGCATTGTCGTTCCAGAAAAAGACCATGTGACAATATATTATATCGGCCATTGAAATTGCTGCACAGTTTTATTCTATTCAGCATATCTAACAATACCTCCGGCTAAAATATACACGCGTTACAAATGCCGAAGAGACCGAAAAGGCTTTGTTACCATTGTGAGCCAGTGTTGGACCCATTTTTGTCGAAAAGGAAGTATGAAATAAACTGTCTAGATGGGATTCGATGGTTTTCCTGAAATTTCGCAAAGAGGACAATGCGGAGGTGTATGCAGGTACTGTATTGGGTTTTTGTTTGGACATTATGCAGATAATTATATGGGCAAATGTCTATACAATGATTTGGTTTTCTGTGACAATTGCCTGACAACAATTGCACTTCGTGAAAGAATGCGCTTCGTAGAGGAAGTAGATACGCCTACTACGCATTGAATGAAATGGGAATCTTTCACCTTTCACAATAGTGAAAACGCATTCAACACAATGGGAAGAAATGGGGATGTTTTCATACATAAACTACACTTTGTCAAGAATAGGAAAAAGGGTGATTTTTTTGCGGCCTGCGCGTAACGAAGAGCTAGAAAACATTCGGAGGAACAAAGATGCACATATTTGCGATTGAAGTTGTCTCTGCTTAGTGTAGATGTACAATATCCTGAATAAACTGTGAAACCAACAAACAAATAAGTCCCCACTATTAGTCCATCTCATTATTGAATATTAGTTAATAATTATATATAAAATTATTACAATGTGTTAAAACAACGATAAAAATAAAATAAATACAACAATAAAAATTAATTGGCGCTCCGGGGCGACTTCATTGATTCCAGTGGCGCATTTGCTTTTTCAGCTGCAGGAAAACCCGGAAAAACCTGCAGCACCACATCATCTGAAGATCTTGATC
>NW_019290911.1:13697-67002 GCF_000500325.1 Leptinotarsa decemlineata | reverse complement strand
TTTGAGTTATTAACGAAAAAGTAAATACCATTTTTTTTTCTTATTTTATTTATAACAATTGCAATTTTTTACCTGCACCAAAATCCTTCAAAAACATCTTCAAAAACATTTTCCTAGAGGTGATTCCAAATCGCTCATATTTTTAGTAAATTTATCTCTATTCTTCATGTTTTTGAACTTGTTGATTAGACTAATTGCGCGCCAGCAAAGTTGAGCAATATTAAAAAAAAATCGGAAACATAGGTATCTAAATGATTTAGTATGAATTACTGAAAAAAGACAGAAATTCTCAAATCCACTTCATTAAAGATTCAATATTTTAAAAGTTTTCAAAATTTAGATTTATACACTTTGTATGGCATTCTACCAAGATAATGGTTATTTTCTAACGACATCTCAATTAATTGGAAAAACCTCCCAACGTTTTTTATGGCTGCAGTTAAAGAGGTTGCTAGAGATACCGACCTGACGTTCGATATTGGACCAATAAAACAGATGTTCTTTGGGCTACAGTTATTACAATAATACCGAAGATTATGTGTTATAAACTCATTTTTTATGTTTATTATATAAAATTCTTAGAAGCCCAATTGAAGATCCATCCAATGATTGTAAATACCGAAAAAAATACATAAAAGGTTGTTTAACTTTTTTGAAATAAAATTCAAGTCGTTGAGAATAGTGACTCGAAGTCATAGCTGCACTTGTGATAACGACAAGACAAGTTTTTATATAAGGGTTGTCCCACTTCGAGATTCATAAATTATACCATCATCTGAGAAAGTTAATTTTCTCAAAAATACCATCATATTAAGAAATATTCTCTTTCATGTTCTGATGTGATGAAATTACAATGTTTTTAGAGATTTTTTGAGATGACATTTTGAATCTTAATGATGAAATCAGCCAATAGGAAATTAGGTTAGACCATTTGCGAATGAAGGTGTATGTACTTATGCATTACGAGGTGTTGCAATTAGTAATTGTTTTTTGATTTTGAATGGAGTTCATGGGCTGAAAATAATGAAAACTGAAAATTCATAGAAATTTCAATTTCTCTTCCGAACAAACATGACAAATAATAATAATAATAATGTTTATTCACAGATATATCATTATATACATTTGATAGAGAATTTAGTTGAACAAACAGACAATACCACAAAAGTCACAGAAGTGACTTGTGCGTGATAACATGAATATGACAGATAATAACAATATAAATAACACATAAATAATAATAATAATTGAAATATTACATTTTCACAATGACATGTTGAAATATCTCTATGGTCAACGGTATCGAAAGCCTTCGTGAGATCTATAAATACTGCTATTGATGGAATACCTTTATCTAATGCATTGTATATGTCTTCAGTTAAGACCTGAATTGCGTCCTGGCTAGATTTTCCCTTCCTAAAACCGTATTGTGTTGTTGAAAGTAATCCATATTTGTTAATAGATTTGCTCAATCTAGTTTTCAAAATTTTTACTAGTATTTTGGCGAGGTTTGAAATCAAGGAAATAGGTCTATAGTTACTCATATCAGTTTTATCTACAATACAAACTAGTGGAGACAATGACTGTTTATAGAATTTGAAGAGGTATTTTTGGAAATACCAATTAATAATAACATCAAAATAAATTATCTTGAGCCATCATCTATATGGCTTTCGGAAACAAAGGCCTACAGGCGACCTTCTATGTCATCGATATTTGGAAAAAAGCAATCGAGAAACATGGAGAGTCGAGGGCGGTTGCGCTTGATATTTCTAAGGCCTTGACTATGTATGGCATGAGAGTTCGCTGGCCAAACTTCAATGCTATGGCTTGTCGGATCATTTTTGTGTATGGCTCTCCAGCTCCCTGAAAAAAAACGTTCCCTTCAAATGGCCGTCGATGGATATCTCTCCAATAATTTTACCATTATCGCTGGTGTTCCCTAGTAATCCATATTGACTCCAACCCTCTCTTGATTGTTATTGCTTTGCTCACGACAGCACACTTGTCTCGCCAACGCGATACCAAGTGTGAGGTTGTAGTCTATTTATTCTTCTAGAGAGAACCTGAAGAGGGAGAAAAAGAAGAACAAGCTGCCAAAGAGGTTGTTGCAGCAGTTGTTAAACCCACTGAAATTGCTGCTTCTCTGGATCCACCAGATATTGATTGAAATACCACTGAAACTGCTGACTGGGCAGCTGAGGTCCCACCAGTTGCTACTGTAGTAGCTGGTGCAACCCTTACGTATACAGCTAGCGTCACGGACGACTGGGCAGCAGACGTTCAAGAACAGTGGACAGCTACAAATACTACACAGCAACCCGCTGTTGCTACCATCTGGAAAAGTTCCAGTGATTGGCAATGACATTGTTTTTGAATAATGACGTGTGATACATGATTTTGGCTGTGGATGCACATCTTTACCGTCAGCCGTTTCATACTTTGATGGGGATCTAGAGGTGATTTCAGTAAACAGCTTCAATTCAGTGCCACGAGAACGTAGGCATCGGTTTTCTCGAAAAAGATAATTGTCTCTGAACCAGATATAAACATGTCACTGGAATTGCAAAAGATGTTTCTCAAAAGCTTGGCGAACTGTTCTGAGCCAAAACAACGAAGAAAAATTAGATACTTCCACGGGAGGTGTTCAAGTGAGTTGACACATTTCATCTCACCAAGATCGGAACATATCAGAAATACGCGACAGACTGTGGCTGCTTATCGTTTTGATGTTCAACTCAGTACACTTCGAACTTCACTGTTTAAGAACTATTTCATTTGGATAACTGTGTTTGTGTGAAAAAACTTCCTGAGAACTTCCTTGAGGTTTTTCCTGTAGTAATTGTGTTTTGTCCTCAAAAAAGTGTGAGATTTTCACCAAATAGTTTTACAAAAAGGAAACACGTGTTTCGCTATACAATAGCTTCTTCAGGCGTGACTATTCACGTGTATGCACACGTGTAAATCTCACAATAAAGTGATTCTTGAACACCTTACAGATTTTCAACACCTTATAGATTTTCATCACATATAAAAAAATTATAAAGTTGATACTTGCCTAAATATCAGTTCGGTATATCCCGAAGATTATGTAGTGCTACTCATTTTTGAAAAAACTTCTTTTTTATGAACCAACTGAAGATATAGAGTTCAGAACGTATAAAAAATGAATGAAGTCGATAAGTATATTCCATTATTTTTTTTGAGAATTGCCACTAAGAATTAACAAAAAAGAATGAAGCTACGATAAAATCTTGTATTTGATTATCATCTTGTTTGAAAAATTTGGTTATAGATTTTTAACATCAAATAACTGCCTCCTAAAATCAACCCTCAGAAGTCTTCAAGAGCCCTGTGCCAACTGATGGAAAACGAGGGTCCACAGATTTTTCATAGAACTTGTCTCTATGATTAATAATAATAATAATAATGAGTCGACTTCATTGATCGAAAATAAATTCGATGAACAGGCGGACTATCAGCATAAGCTGATAACAATATAGAATAACAAATATAGAATAGAAAATAAATTGACCAATACAATAATAAACACAATAATAAAAGCTTGATTAAAATGAATAATAATAAGGGTTATGCAAAAATCGACATACAGAGCACCAATTAACAGGATTTAAGAAGAAGTTTCAAGCGTTTTTTAAATTCGATAACTTATCGAGACAAAAACCACGTCAAGATGTGTTGGGAGTATTTCGTGTATAAAATTCGTGTTTTCATGGCACATTCGAGAGAATTTTTGGCCTATTAACACTTTCATGTGCCATTAAAAAACACTCAGTTTACGCACTTACAAAAATAACAATGTTTTTAGTGTTTTTCATTTTCCTTTCTGAATATTTATGTTAGTCTACCAGACAAGCAGGCTGAAGTGGTCAATAACTTCTTGTTTTTCTTTGTGAAGAAATTGAAAAACTATTTCCAGTCATCATCCAAATTTCGTTTACATGAAACACTGTCATCTTCAATGGTTAACATCCATGTTAGTAACTTTTACCTTTTTTATTCACTATTTTTTGTGGCGATCCTGTGAATAATATCTGATTACATTCCAAACGAATGTTTGGAATACAAACTGAGTGGAGAAAAGTGCTTTCTTCCTTTCTTTGCATGAAGATGAAGAAGTAGAAAACCAGAACCATTCTTTTCCAAAAATTAATCTCTCCTAAAAATATCCCCCTTTCGATTCAATCAAAAAACTGTTGCGTTACTAACGATATCAACGTATTTCAAATATGATAGAGTGGATTTGCGATACGTGAACATTATTGAAAGGAAATATTGACACTTTCAAATGTTTTTTAAACTCATTATTCCGTTTTTCATCTGTTGTTGTTTTCATATTCCTTCATTCAGTGTGCTATTGAATTTTCATCCTTGATAGTCCCCCTGTCTATACGACATAACCTTCTACAGAAGAATTCGATAACGTTTGCGTAGCTGACAAATGACAACAATTTTGTACGCGTAAAATTAATAATAGGTATGCCTACCCCGAAAACCAATATTCTCAACCCTCTTCGGTTTGATTAATGAACGACCCGAACAAACTCCAAAACAGTACTCGAGTACAAACCAACAAAAAACTCAATCCCTTAAGATTTGTCAACTCATCTCTGCCATAATTAATCCCAAAACTCACTACGGCCGATTTGATGCATTCTCAACGCCTGTTCAACTTCAATCTATCATGGTAATCTGATTCAAACATGTCTGATGTAACAAATGAACATGAATGAACATTCACGAGAATTTGGAGGGAAATTTTATTCATGGCCACCTGTGTAGGTAGAAGAAAAACATCATAAGAGGGTGTTTTCAGGTTAAAAGGGTCTAGCTGACCAGGCCAGACTTTTGGTCTCTTTCGCCGGGGGTTTAGCAGACTGCTTGGCACCGACATTACCTTTCTAGTAATTGTTGAGGGATGCCCTGTAACAAAGGAGACGAGGATTAGGTGTCAGATATTCAGGGATTTGAATTATTAGGTACAACAGAGGCTGTAAACTAATTAAGAGTTCTTTGGAAGTCCCCGAAATGAGAATGTCTGGGTTCATTGACAATTTTCACAGACAGATTATAAATGAACAAAAGGGTTTGTCAAAGTAGAGTTAAGAGAGATGACTTCTATAAATAATCATAGAAATTATTTTAGTTTTCAAATTCACTGTGACTGTGACACATTAATAAACGCAAATAAAGTATCACTCAGAAAAATTTTTGTGAAAGAGGGCAGTACGATGGCGTACTGGTACTAGCAACTCTTTTCTGGTACTGGTACTAGCAACTCTAGTGTTAGAGTTATGTAAACGTTCAGCCATTGCTAGATCTTTGTTTAAAAACGTGCACACAGGCTTCTAGAGTATAGGTCCCTGCCACTGATAAAATGTTTAATTTGAGAAAAAAATGTCTGTACGAATTTCTAGAGCCTATTTTTGCCAATATTCGTATGGCATATTTCTGTAGAGTAAACGCTCTATTTACAGAGGAGCAATTTCCCCAGTTAAAATGCCATATTTCAGGTGGGAGTGGAAATTAGCATGATACAGGATCAGCAGCATCTCTTTACTACAATAATTTTCCATAAATCTCAAAGAGTAGCACGATTTTCTCAGTTTTGTGGATAGATTGTCAATATGTGGGGTCTAGATTAAGTTTGCGTCAAAAGTTATATACCCAGCATTTTAACCGATGTTGACATTTCTATTTCACTGGGGGTACCATCAAAAAGTCTGCAGTTTAGATTGTGCCCACGCAGAGTAATTAAATTCAGATATTTTTTTTTCGACCACTCCAGAACATGTTCCAGAGTATTTTCGGCTACAATTTTCAATGCATTCAGATCGTACTGGGCTACTAATACATTAATATCATCGACATAACACACCATATGTATATTAAAGTTGTTAGTCATGGTGAGATATCTAATGAGGTCATTTGCATAAACTACATAGAGAAATGGTCCCAGGATCGAGCCTTGCGCAACTCCTTGAGGTATGTGTAAGGTATCTGAGTAGGACTAAGTTCCACAAATTGTTTTCGATTGTTTAGAAAAGACTCTATAAATCTGAAAACGTGTTCAAATAAGGAGGAATGTCAACTATGACAATCAACACTGAAGATTATAGAAATTACCAGAATCGTTAAACTTATAAATTCAAAAGTGGATACCTACATATATTTCGGGTTTTCAATTGATTTTTTAATTTCCATGGCTTCCAACAAATTCTTGTTCTTCCCTTTCTCAGATGTGTGAAGTATTTTAAGATTATCTTTAGTTATTTTGTGTTTTGATTCTTGCAGATGTTCATATATTGTAGATTTTGTGTCCAAACAGACGTGTTCACGGAGCCTTACGTCAAAATTTCTAAACGTTTGGTCTGTATATACTGCAGAACATTCTCCATACTCTATTCTATATGTACCTTATTTTTTCATTCCATCTCGTTTCATTTTTGCATTGAACAGAATTCTTCCTCAATTATTATTACTTATGAAAGCTGTTGTTATTTTGTATCTAGAGAAGTTATTGTGGATATTTTTTTCAGATTTTCAGATTTCAAATGTATTCGTGAGTTTTTGTATTTGATAATGTGATCAAACCCGAAACTGGTCGTAAAAATTAAATAACTAGTGATGAAAAGAGAAATTAAAATTTCTATGTTTTTAGAAATTTTCATTTCTCTTTTCATCATGATCTCCTACCACGTAGTAACGGCTACATCCATCAATTTATTGAAATAACTAGTGGAAATTAGACACAATTGTTTTCATACATTTCATTAAAGTGATCATGAATTTCCACAAAATAAACAAGTCATCAGTTACACAAATTCACGATTTCCCATTCAAATATTTGCTTACAACTTCAGTGCTATAAGCTATGTGTGTATTCCATAGAGGGTGCTCACGAAAATAGATCCTAAAAATTTTGTATAGTTTCCTATTTTTATTTTATTTCCCAGTATCTTCACCGATGATGAAGTTTAATTTTTTTTTATTTAACACGCTCTTTTTTCAATATTAACACGCTTTTACTGGCTTCACCTGTATGTATGTTTGTTTGCTTGTAACTCAAGATTGGGATCTGTATTATTGCTTGGTCTATTCGCGGGCAGATGGCGCTGTACGTAACGTCCTTGATATAATTCGAAGTTACTTTACATGTATTTCTTCATTTGAAAAAAGTATGTTTTTATTAACATGCGTGACTGCTGCCTTATTTGTAACCCTACTTTGCGCGCCTGCTGTCTTGGGCTTGGTAGCTAATTTTCAGGCTCCTCCTCCGGAATCGGAAAATATCAATGGTCATTTTTCTAAACAAAATACGGCTGATTGACTCCAAAGTTTAGATAAAATAAATATATTTTAAAAATACTAAAAAACACGCTTTNTTAACATTGTTGCCGTTAGCTCTCAGTTCAATTTGTATATGAGTTACCTTCAATTGAAAATTATTATAGTATAGATGAGGAATTGATATACTTTCTATAAATACAGTGGAATTGAGAAAATGATGTAAAATATTTGAAACAAAATTATTTGTTTCTTTTGATATTTATAGCTTTCGTACACTATAGAATCCGTTGACAGTTATTTTATTTTATTCACATTCGCTCATGCAATTTCGTCCGTTACAAATCCAGTAAATTGTTTCACAGTAACCTCCAGCTGAATGTTTGTGAAAAGATCACAGTACAAACTAGATCAAACCCATAGAGGATGATATATTTGGAAACGTAACGTCCCATTTAACTCCTTTGATAACGAGCACCTAACATCTCAATTCTGCCATTAACACCACATTCTGGATCTTACTTTCTGTCCACAATAGGAAATAAATCGTTCATCAAAAATGTACGCCCAGGAGAGGAAAAAAACGCCATGAATGTGAAAACCTTTGTAGAGAAACGTCGATATGGAGACATAAACTTCAAAGGGTGCAACACAAAAGAACATCAGAAAGGATCGCGGACCAATTTGAAATTCATTTGGGGCAACCAACCCCATGGGTTCGTTCTCATAAACGGCCTTGTAACAAATCTGAAATTACCATAACAGTGATCAATAACCGATCAGACCGTTTCGAACATAAAAAATAGTCCTAGGGGCGTGCGCTCACTATTTCGTAATTCGATTTAAATGTGACTTCTGCTAAATCTTTTATTCATGCTTGCTGATATGGGACACATGCCGAATCAATCCTCATTCAGCGAATTCATCTTTGGCCGTGCTACAAAGTATCAATTACGTTTAATAAAAAAGCAAACATTTTTGAATGGCAATTTGCATGGAGTTCGCATTATACATGCTGGAACAGATGCTGGAGGTATGTTTCAATTTTATTTTTATGTACTTTCATCCCGTCGATTGTGCATAAAATAAATGTGGAGTTGAATCATGATTTCGATCTTTAACGGAAAACGGTGAGTCTTCGGTTGAACTGTCTATGATTCAAACGTACTGAATATTATTATAGTACCGGATATAAAGTAATTTTCGTGCAACTGCCAAAACCGTCAAAAAGTAGCGATCATTTCTTTTTCTTGGACAAAGAAATTAGAATTTGATTTCGGTTTCAATGCAAGAATTTAATTCCGTATCATTACGAAAACTAAGGTATACGGAAATGTTACGACTACCCTAAATGTTACGACTACCCTAGCGATCTTCTTTATTCAGAATCTGGAATATTTGATCTCAGACAGCTGTTTTTCATAAATATCCCTGCTATACAGCATAAAAAAAAAAGAATTAACTACTTATCACCATAAATATCATAGTATTATTTGTTTTTTAAATGGTATAATATGCAAATCTTTAATATCTTGAGGGAACGTATTGAATAATGTTATGCCATTATATGCAAGTGATTCCTTGAATGTCGATGTTTTATGTTTTGGAATAGTTAATAAATGTCTATTTCGTGTTTCATAGTTATGAACTATTGATTCATCTCTCAGATTGGGTACATAATTTTTCACATGGAGCAGAGCTTTATATATACCTATAGATACACGGTAACGTTAGCATCTTGTTCTTGCAGAAAGGTCTACAGCTATCCCTGGGTGCAATATTAAAGATAGTTCTGATTATTCTTTTTTGAACAATGAAAACACGTTTTGCCCCCACAGAAGAACCCCACATCAATACATTTAGAGCCATATGTGAGTACGCCAATGAATAGTAAACAGTCCTGATACCATCTAAACTAAGCACGTCTTTGATCTGTCGTATTGCTAATAACGCTCCCTAGACAAGGTTTTACCTATAAACATACCAAGGAGTTTGGCTGTTTCCGAGAGTTGGATGCTGTTGAGTTTCACTGTTTTCCTCAACGCGAAGCTTAAATGTACTGTTTTACTTTCGTTCAGTTTTAGTTGATTTCTATCACACCAAGAAATCATGTCATCCATGACTGACTTATTGTATGGTGGCTCACCACTATTCACAATAGATCAAATAAACAGAGCTTCTCAACGAAGCCAATTAGTTTGTATGGTGAGTGCTCTTTCTGGTCAGATGGTAAGGGTACGGCTCTGCCGCACTCTAAAAACCTAATTCGGTCCCCAGCAATGCAGGCACAAAGTTTGTACTCTACTGTTTCATCATTTTCCAAACAGAGGCAACACACACTGTCTTCAGACAGTCCCAGTCTCTGCATATGATGATTCAAATGACAGTGACCTGTAAGAAGGTCTGTTAGACATCGTAGTTCATCCCTACTGTAATCCAAAAACTTTTTGGTATCAAGCTTCGAAGAGTGAATAAACGCCTTGGAGTGAGCCAATCCTGGAAGATTCTGCAAGTCCATACATCTTCTTGCCATCCAGGTTTTCAATCTTTGTTTGGCAAAACCAAACTGGCCAGTATCTGGTGTGGATTCCTGGCCAGTATGGCCAGGAATCCAGACCAGAGACAATCTGCTGAATGTTCCTATCGAGGAGAGTCGTTTTTGGCAATTTACCAATTGAGACGTTGCTCGGTAGGAGCCAAGAGCTTCTTACGCCGCTTGACTGTCCGAGAATATTTTTATTGACTTGTGTATGAGGTTGGATTCTTTCAATCTCTCAACACACAATTCAATAGCGTACATTTCCGTTTGAATACAGTCGCATTGGTTCCTAGGCAGGTTGATATCTCTGTCCTGGGTCTGGGACTGAAAACACCTTCTCCAGAAATGGAAGGTGTTTTTGATCCATCTGTGAATCAACAACTATCTGCCCTTAATGTTTCCTTCTCCCGGAAAATATAGTCCTCTCTACTGGGGAACAGTACCTACTTCATAAGGCAGTTCATAGTTGACAGTTGGAGGCATAAAGTCAGAGGTCATTTCCAGAATGCTGTGACTTCTAGTGTCAACCAACAGTCTGTTGCACGCTGCATTAAATTGATTTGTGCAATTGGCACTGTACACAAGTCTATATGCAGTCCATCTAGCCTCTCTTTCCAGAAAAATGTGGAGAGGAGGTAGATCTAGAAAGATCTCCATGACCACTTATGGTGTGGTACTGATGGCACCACTAATGGCCAGGTAAGCCTGTTTCTGTAAGCCAGAGAGCTTCGCCTGGGCCGTTTTCTGTAAAGCTTCGGCCACCATAAGTGATCATTAGTCTGACAATCATCACATAAATCCAATGGATTTGTTTAGGACCTGAATCCCAAGTTTCACCACAAATCTTTCGACATGTCCATAGGGACAGTCTGGCTTTGTGTGAAACTTTTTTCAAGTGAGCGTTCCAGGTGAGTTTTTTATCACGGACGATGCCAAGATATTTCAACTCCGGTCCAAATGGAATTACCTCACCATTGAGGGAATGTGGCGTTAGATTGTCCAATTTTCTTCTCCTGGTGAAGGGGGTTATCGCGGTTTTGCTGGGGTTGACAGACATCTGCTAACTCATGCACCAACTGTGAACAACGTCCATCGTGCTTTGGAGGATATGACAAGCTATCCTTCCCGACGTGGGCCTTGCCAAAAGGACAAGGTAATTTGCATAAACTTGCAGATCTACTTTTCTTCTGTTGAGGGCATCATATGAGTGTTGTATATTTTCATGTTGAATTTTAAATGCGTTTTTTCTTATACTTTGAATATTTCACTTCACTTATGGGCATTGAATTTACTGCATTATACATTTTTATTGCACTTTCGGTTATACCTGTATATGTACGAGGTGTGTCAAAAAACAAGGTGAACTTTTAATTTTTCTTGCGAAATATATATTTATTCATCCATTTCTATTTTCTCCCCGTCGAAATACACTTATGCAAGCATTTTTTTTAAATCTTCGAGGCAGTTATGATATTCGGTTTGTATCTCCCGAATTTTCGTGAAATGCCATCTTGTTATGAGTCTCGTCAATCTTGGGAACAGGAAAAAGTCGCAGTGGTCCAAATTTGGTGATTAAGGTGGCTGAGGTATGACTTCGAGTACAATCAACGTATGCCACTGTCAACATTTCAAGTATTTTTGAGCACTTCATTTCATGTTTTACACAAAATTTGATGCAATTCTTTGGTTTTTTGTTTACACTTACAACTTTCATACTTGTCACCACCAACCAAACCATCCTAAACAGTTGAAACTGTGAACATATGTTGAAGACGAGTCTACCAACAAGTCTACCTCAAATTCAAAAAATCGGTAATCGAAAATACTTAGTCCGCGAAATATGAAAATTCACCTCGTATGTTTTATTCAAGCTTCGGAACAGATCAAGAACTATTCCATAAAAGGTTTTTTCGAAAAATTCTTTAATAATGACACACAATCCAAGCTGCAATTGACATATAGACGATTAGTGAAAAATATGAAGTCCTTTCCTGCCATCACTACAATATTTTTCCGTTGAGTAATATTTATTTTACCCAGATCTATGCAATATGAATTTGAAAAATGTGATATAATTTAATATTTTTCAACAATAGTTGTTCCGAGATGGGTTCGTTTCTAGTTTTCCCTTGATTTTTTTTCATTCCAATTTATTGCATTGCCCTAACAATGCTTTGTTGATCCTCCTTTGAATTTTACTGAAAGGTAGCTAGATGAATTTGTGATCCAACATTACTGATGATACCTAGTGGGACGAAACAGCGCCATGGATTGCCATCTTTATATACAATGAGCTCACCATAAGTGAAAATAATCACAGGTCCTTTTGACCAGAACAAAAATATTGTTATAGATTTATTCCCAGCCATTCCATCATTTTGAACGAAGCTGTAAATTATCAGAAGGAAACATCGCTCTGTTTGGTAGAATTTACAGGGATGTACTTGCATATTTGTAATCGTAGTATACTCTCACCAGTAAAAATGAACATTTGCATTCTATATTTTGAAATCTATGATAGGATAAGACAAACTAATGATATTATGAGATATCTGTTATTTTCATTACATGTGAATTATGTCACAGCTTTTTTTTCTTTACTCTCCGGAGCTCATTTACATTACTCACTTTCAATTCATCATTTCCCGGTCTGATAATAATTTCAATTCATTACCAATATCACTAGAGATAACAATCTTCCATAAATGGAATGTCTAATATGCTCCTGTGTATTTTTTTCATTTATTTTTGCAGCAGATGGAAAATTAAAATTTGCATCTTTTGTTCATCCTTTATGGAGATAAAATCGTAACTCCTGGCATTTACTACTTTCTAATGGCCGTGTGGGTTGTGTTATTCATGCTTTGAAGCATTTTATGCATTTTATTTCGTGGTTTTCAGAGGTGAGTTGCAAATTTTGTTGAATATTCTCAAAATCTAGCTACTTTGTTGGTTAGGTTAGGTTAGTTTAGGTTAGGTTATGTTAGGTTAGGTTAGGATAGGTTAGAATAGGCTAGGTTAGGTTAGAGTAGAGTAAAGTAGGTTAGGTTAGGTTAGGTTAGGTTAGGTTAGGTTTACAACGGAAAGTTGTATCGGGAATGCTGAAAACGCCTTGTGCATCTATTGCGGAGAGGAAGACGATCCAAACCATAATATCTTCTATTGTAGGAGATGGGAGCACTTCAGGGAAGACGTGGAGGTAAATGAGGAAAACGTAATCATATACATGCTAGGAAGCTGCACAAAATGGAACAGATTGCACCATATGATGAGTACCATTATGTTACATAATGAGAACGAGGAAAGGAGAAGTCAGCAGTAGTCCTTTGCTGATATAGAAAAAGAACGACGAGACACTTTCACGTGGCTGATGTAATATCCTAAGGGATTCTCCCGGTTACGTGAAGCAGTTCAGGGGGTTTTAGTCGGTAGGAGTTCGACACTACCGTTCGTGATAGACCATAAGCGGCGGTGCCCATGAGCTGGGTTTCCCCCCGACCAAAAAAAATGTTAGGTTAGGTTAGGTAAGGTATTTACTTTTAAAAATTGATAATCCCAGCCAAGCATTGAAATACTTCTCACATTGATTAATTTCTATTGTACTTACACTGATTTAATGGCATAAATTCTAGCGAAGCCGCGGGTAAAAGCTAGTATAATATAAAACTCAGGTATGATTTGAAAAAGTAATTTTCAAAATTGCATAGCGGAGCAAAATAAGAAGAAACGTATTTTAAGTATATGATAACCAATTTGATGTTGAATTCAACATAGACTCACGTGTGAGTATCCCAAATTTCAAAAATATGGTGAACTGCTACTATTACCAAATTTCAAAATTTCCAAAATATAATGAACTGCTACTATTATATTTTTAAGTGAACGAGAAATATCTAATTTCTTTTCGAATATACGTTGAATTTGGGGTGGCAAGTCAAAATTTTTGACGATGTACGAGTATAAACATAACATAACCTGGATCATATCAGAAAGTACATACAAAATGAGAAGAAAATTTTGAATATGGTGTCATCATAAAATGATCAAGAATATTCATATAGTTATTTATTATACAAGGGAAAAAGTATTAGATTTCAGCTCGAGGTTGTGTTGTCTCCCGACGCGAATCGGAGGGAGACAAAAAACCGATAGCTAAAATCTAATATTTTTTCCGTGTAGTTTCCCGAATAGTTCAAGAAACATATCATTCATCCAATGCACATTCAATAATTGTACTTTTGATAAAAAGGAAATGTAACTTTTGTATAAGAAAATATTCTAAAATTGTATTTCTACCTATCCGTGAAAAAAGTACTCACTTTTTTTCCGGGGAAAAAAGTAATTTCATGAAAAGTGACATTTTGTTACCTGTCATCAGAGATAAAATGTCAAACTTTCTTCCCGTCACAGAAAAAAAAGTTATATACTACACGCAAATCAATCAGCACTACTCAATTATATTATACACATTCTTGCATTGGATCATATCTAAAAAAAAATAAACTCCTAATTAGTTGAGATGAGTTTTTGTTGATTTCGTAATCGAATTTCAACGCTGATATTAGGTTGTTTCAAAACTTTTGTCCGTTTCAATAGTATGTGTCTTGCATTGGATCATATCTAAAAAAAAATAAACTCCATTGCGACTTGAACCTAAGATATATCAATTACGGGGGAACACTAAACGACCTTATAGAGAACAGAATTTCATAACAGATGAATGGTAAAATTCTTTGCCTATTGAATAATGTGAAAATGTTTTAAAAAGAAAGTATTCTACTTCTCTATCTTGTTAAAAAAAACCGTGGGAATATTCCAAAGAAAGGAAGAAAGCAATCTATTTTAACAATTAACTCTATACATATATGTGTAGATTATGCAATAAAGTAACTTTGAGACACACACTGGAAGAAACAATATGAAACCTGAGTTATACGTAAAACACTTTTTTCGATTCCCTTTGTATTCCAAACATTTGTAATGGAATCGAATCAGATATCATTCACAGGATTCCTACACAATATGATTAATGAAAAAATTAAAATTTCACTTATATGGAACACTGTCATCCTCACTGCTAGACATCGAATGTTTCACCGTGAGACACCACCAAAACTTGGCTATATTAAAACCTACACAAAAATATTCACATTGTGAAATTTTATTTAGAAAGTTTACAAAATGAAGAATTTTTTTTTTCACATGTTGATCAACAATATGGACTTTGTTGAAATTGATATTTATATCACTTTAAAGCTTTGACCCTCAATAAATATTATTTCAAGTTCTATTATTATGGAAAAATTAAATTTCTTACAGTGGAAAAGTGCGTATTTTCATCAATTCACAGGAAATAGTCTTATATTAGGTGTGCTTATTAGTAAATGTTTGAAGCATGAAAATAATATAATATATGTACCATAATACATAAATAGTTTCATAAAGAATCGGAATGAGTGGTAGATTTTAGATTACCAATAACTTTCATATTCAAAAATTCGTTCATTTTATGTTGGTGATAATACGAAAAGCTGTCGCTAGCGTTTTGAATACATTCGAAAAAGACCAGACTTTTTACTGATTGAAAAACATACTCATATTCATCAGCTGAAAAAAAACCATAAGATATGGCATAAATTCATGATGTTTTGTTGTCCTACCAAAAATTTCAAGTATTAATACATTATATATAAAACAATCCAAAACAAACTTTTCTTAGATGGCGTTCATATACACATAATTTACTCATAACTCATGATTTATTGATCTATTTTGGGTTCTTGAAAGGGTGTTATTTTGGATTACTAATAACTTTCATAAACATCATTAATAAATTATTTCGGTGATCATCTCAATACGAACGTAATTGATGTTAACTATTTTGGTCTCTCTACAAACGTCTTACTCAAACCAACTTTTTGCAAATGATCCGATATCTGAAAAATCAACAAGAAGCGAAATGCCTTTCTGAAATATCTGATGATTGGTTTTTAGAGAAATGAATCAGCCAAATTTTCTTGATTTATACAAATGGTTCTTCCTCTTGACTGAAATTTCTATAATGTCCACTGTAAATTTTTCAATGGACTCTACTGAAGTGTCCGCAAAGTAAAGATATATTATTGGATAATTTCTGTTACTTTCAGTTCCTTTGTAACCATTCAGCTAAAATCAAGTAACCAAAGAAGCGGAAATTAAAAGCGGCTATCAAGTAGCCCAACTGAATGCAACAAAAGAGCATCGATAAAGACAGCCTCCTTGAAGTGAGCACGAAAAATGTTAAAACTTGAAGAATCAGTATCAGTGTGAATGAAAGATTCATACTAGTGACAAAAATAGTGAATGAGTCTATTCTATGCCATTGAATTCCTTTGAAAAAGAACATTCTGTATCAATGGCAACTCCCGATGGAATGCTACGAGGCAGGTAGAAAAGATATATTTTGTTTTCTCTGAAAAGTGACCACACCTTTTGTATCTCCTCGAATGGTTCTCTCACACATTTTAAGGGTTTCCGGTTTATTGTCAGAGCCATTCTTCTTCGACAACATTGTTACTCGCGATTGTTTAGCTTATAAATACCGGTGTTGAATAGTATTTTTTCGTGGGTGATAGCTTGTGATTCAGCATATATGAACTATTCAGGGTTGTAAATTAGTTGAGATGAGTTTTTGTTGATTTCGTAATCGAATTTCAACGCTGATATTAGGTTGTTTCAAAACTTTTGTCCGTTTCAATAGTATGTGTTACGTTGCTGCATCGCTGCTGTTCCAATGTTTTGACAGAATCAGAATTAACGAACTTAGGCATGCGCAGAACAGTGTTTTCAAAAAATTGTTCTTCAGCGCCATCTAGTGCGAGTTAACCCAGATATGCCTGAATTATTTTTTTTTTGTTTTTTTCAACATTACTGCTTTAATGTTAACAATTTACCTTCCTTAAGTCAAGAAAAACACATTTCGTTTATTTTTTAGTATTTACAATCTGTCTTTTAGGGTGACCTTAAAAAAGGACAATCGGCATATAGGTAGTAGTGTTATATAGGAAACCCAAATACTAGTTCTAAAGTAACTGATTAGCAAACTAATTTTCAGACCTATGATAGCTCACAAAACACTCCATATGCAAAGCCACGTTACATTTTTCACATCTTTTCTGAACTTTTTTGTGACATACACGACATCGAGTCTGTTTGGGTTGGGATACAAGAAAGTGATCTGGGTTATCTAATCTTGATTCAACGTTCTCCAACGCGAAGGGTCTTCCCCGATTGGTTTCCACATCGATTGGTTTCCAAGAGCGTCAAAGTAATTTGTCGTCTAGTCGTCTAGTAGATTGTCAAGTGAACCTCCTTGTAGCCTATGGAGTTGCCATGCGTTCTGTTCGCAAATGTCTAGACCATACGCAATTAGACAAAAATACCATTTTTTTCCTCTTACTGACGTTCTGTAGAGGCTTACATTCTGGTCGCAACGATCTACTCCGCCCATGAACTTATTATAAATATATAACGGGTGTGACTGATCTACAGTGATCCTTTTCTTATCTTTTTGGGAAAACCGTGATACTTGGTGTAATGGCTCCACCGATAAAGTATTGGAAGCAACATTTACTGCATTGTTATCATGCCATTTGACAATAACTACTTTGTTCTGAGTAGATCTAAAATCATATCCTCTCTTCTTTTTCTTCATTTCGTTTTTTGATAAAATTGGACACTTTGACATCCTGTTTTCCCGGATAGTTCCTTTAGCTTTTACATTGTCCTTTTGCAGTTGATCCAAGAGTGGGAGCGTTGTAAAAAAATGATCAAAAAATATATGGTAGGGAAAACTTCCAAGCATCTTGAATATGTCGGCATATTCTAGAATAACGGATGGACCTAAACCAAACGATTTGTATCGTTCATGTTTTCCAAAATAGGGAACCATGGATTCATCCACACTGTGAGTTTCAGAATAAGGCGCGAATCTTTGGAAATTTTGATTCAGTCTATCAAAAAATGGCCTAACTTTGGCATACCTGTCATTTATATCCAAATTGTCATTATCGCAGCAATGAAGATTTGACATGATAAACTCAAACCTATCTCTAGCTAATGCATTTGCTACTACTTCGTTCCTTGTATCGCCACTTTTTTCTCAAAACATACGCCTCCTTGGAAGAGGCACATATCCACTTAGCAACTATACTCCAAAAAATGCTTTCATTTCAGAGTGTGTTATATTTCTGGGTTTATTTTTCTTTGAAGCTTACATATTGCTATAGGTTACAAACATATTTATGATATCTTCATCAAACATTTGAAAAAATAGTTCCGTTGGAGAAAAATTTGCATTTGCCTTTTGCATTGGTTGCCACTCTATTGCAGATGGTTGCAGATCCTTTTTCTTCCTTACATATTTTTTACTAAAAGATGTTTGTAAAAGGCTAAGCAGGATGTTGTCTTCTTCATCCCATAAGTCTGCATCTTCTTCATTTTCCTCATTTTGAACCAATTCAACTTCCGCTCTTAGTTGGGTACCAGGTAAGTTACTTACAGTCATAAATTCCTCATCTCCCGAGTCTTCATCTGTTAAATCATTGCAACAGTTGGTAGGTGGCATGAGGGCAATTTGTATGTCATTTCTATTGGATGTATCGTCTTCCTCCAAGCTTTCTAGTAACTCGTGTAGCGTCAAGCCGCTGAAACCTAAAATTCATTATGGTGACAATCGGTATATCTGGGCTAAAGGAAAATTGATAGCCTAAAAACCTTCTTTATGAAAGATTACTTATACATGTCAAGTTTCATCACGATTGGTTGAGCGATGTAGAAGTTTATCACTTACGAACCAACCAACAAATATCAATTTTTATGTATATGATTGTAGCTCCATATCTCAATAAATTTTCATTCCACTATGTCGTGGTCTATACTGATCAATAGCGAATTTAGTACCCTATTCAGCCTTTCATCCATATGCTGCGCTTGATAAAACGGAAAAATCCAAACCTTGGATTACTGAAGGGTTTGAAATTTCTTCTAAAAATCTAAGCTGCCTACATACCATTAGAAAATTCCACAGTGATAATATATTTTTTACGTCACACATCAATAATTTTTGTCATATCTACAGACAAACTATTAAACTAGCCAAAGATCACTAATATAATAATAGACTGAATGAAGCAGAAATTAAACAAAAGGAATTGTGGGCAATAGTAAATAACTAGAGAGGAAATAAGAAACAGAACCATCCGGAAATGAAGATAAACCTAAATCAGTTAAATGATTATTATTGTTCAATAGCCTCAAAATTAACCAACGATATCTCCTATGAATTCCTTTTTTTATATGACACAAATTTGAGTGAGCTGAAGTTAGTATTGAAAGAAATAAAAAAAATCTGCTGGTGTAGACAACTCATCAGCACAGTTGTTCATACAATTGCCTGATGGAGCTCTTCGTGTTTTAGTAATAGTTACAAACTTGTCGTTTACTACCGATGCCTTTCTTTTTAGTTTGAAATCACCAAAAGTGATACCGCTTTACAAAGGAGGTGTCATTGATGACCCCAGCAATTTCAGAACGATCCAATTTTATCAACGTTATCAAAAATCATTGAAAAACTAGTCAAAGTAGGATAGTGGGTTTCTTGGAGAAACATAAAATTATAGCTCCCGTCCAGTTTGGGTTCCGATACAAAAAAACACGAATGACGTCATTTTTCATTTCCTAAAAAACGTCTAAATGACCCTAAATGATAAAGAAGTGGCGGTGGCAGTATTTCTGGACTTTTTTAAGGCATTTGTTTGCGTGAAACATGAAATCCTGCTGCAAAAACTCTTTCACTATGGAATCCAGGTAACAGCCTTAGAGTGGTTCAGAACTTATATTACTGGTAGAAGTCAAAAAATAACATTGAGCCAAAAATAGTACGTGGAGTTCCTCAGGGGTCAGTCCTAGGCCCAGTTTTATTCTTGGTAAATCTATTTTCTTATCAGTCAGTGGGCTATCCTTGAAGACAGGCAAACAAATCTAAATAAATGAATTTTAAATGTTCAAGCCACTCTCGGACATACCTACACAGTAGGTTGAATGGACTGACGCCTATCAGAAAACAACTACTCCACTGGCTTATACCTCGAACGCCGTTGGAGTATATCCGACAGGCGTCAGTGCAGGAATCTTCACAGAAAATTTCCTGCCTATACAATTAGCAATACAACTGAAAGAATCGACCTTCAATTTTGGAACGGGCACACTTGCAGACCGGTTTTGGGCTTCTTAGCCACTCGTCAGTGCAAGATAGTGACCATCACCGACCTAAAGTCGATGATTTTGCATAATTTAAAATCTAAATTATTTCAGAGTATTTCATTCCTCGTCTTAAGTTGGAGCGAACATCAAAAAAAGAAAATGTCACTCCATCTAGTGGACAAGATACTAACCAGCTACATTTCCGAAATTTGCCCGATTCCTCTGAGTAAGGAAGAAAAAATGTCTTATTAGTCGGTTGTATTGCTAATTTCATATGCAGGAAATTTTCTGTGAAGATTCCTGAACTGACGCATGTCGGATATAATCCAACGCCATTCGTGGTAATAGCCAGGGAAGTAGTTGTTTTCTGATAGGCGTCAGTCCATTCAACCTACAGTGTAGGTATATCAGAGACGGGCTTGAACATTTAAAGTTCATTTCTTTAAAAAACTTAATATATCTGGAGCATTTACCTTCTTTGCGATACTTTGGCGAAATAAAGATCCTGGTACTTTGACTCTGTCTGTCCACTCAGATTTAGAACAACAACACTTCTGTTACGCGGAGTTCCTCAGGGGTCAGTCCTAGACCCAATTTTATTCTTGTTATATGTTAACGATATGGCAACACTTAATATATCTGGAGAATTTACCTTGTTTGCGGATGACACTACGGTACTTTGGCGCAATAAAGATCCTGGTACTTTGACTCTTGTCTGTCCACTCAGATTTAGAAAAAGTAAAAAATGGCGTCGAATATGCTATCGCTAAATGTGTCTGAAACATGTCTGATAACATTCAAATGGGACTTAGAACAAGTAATACTAGGTGAACACATGATTGAAAGTAAGACTGTAACTAAATTTCTTGGTATATTCATTTCAAATGAAAAACAGATTTTAAACATAAATGCATTTTCTGTAGACATTCAAAAGCTCCAGTTTATTCAAACTCTAAAATGAATATTTTCTATCACCCCGTACATGAACACCCAAATATCCGTGAAATTGTCATTCAAGGCTGGTTCTTCGAACTTGGATCTCATTGTGCTACTTTATTAAAAGCCTACATACAATATTCTATTAACATCCACCACCTCTGTCTTCGGGTTTAATCTACCATCTCCAACAAAATTCGAGTCTTTGTTGGCCCACCTGGTCTTTCTTGGTTAATTTCATACAAAATTTACTCTCTTGAATGAAATTCCCTGCCATGAATGGGAGTAATATGAGAATGGATGTTATTCAAAAATATGTTATTGCTTTAGATTGTTGATGAAATAGTCCCGACTTTCGTCTATTTTTTGACCGAGTCATGTTCAGATAATTTTTAAAAATAATTGCTTGAAAACTAATCTGATTTACGAAGTGTATATGAGAAAAAGATATTAAGTAAATATACTCAATTCTTGGTACATATCTCAGCTATGCAGATGCACTATGTAGATGATTTGTATTAGCCATATTCAACAATCCGTTGTCTCGTAATGTATGTGATATCCTCTGATATCTACAAATTCCAAAAATAAGTCTTAAAAAATAATTTTTTGCCTTTTGAAATTTGTTTAGAGATTGACTTGTTGAGCAAAGACCATAAAAACAATTACCATAATTTAACAATGACAACACCAATGTCCAAAAAAATCGCTTTCACATACGGTGTTAAAGCTTTTCAACTCCCACAAATCGTTTTCAAAATAGAACAGGCTCATTTTAATAGATCATTGATATACTTCTCGAATGTTGAGTTTGTATATAACAACATACCGAGGATTTCAGCTTTATTGACCAATGCCAGCAGTTCATTGTTGATATTGATGTCCATGTAGAAACATGAGTCATGGTGGTTTTTTGGTCCCAATACAGTAATAATAGATTTACTTATCTTTATCTCCAAACCACTGTAATAGATTTGTGTGTCAGCATAAAGACGATAAGAACATTTTTCAATGGAATCTGTGAGACGTGAAGTGTATATGATGAACAATAACAGCCCTAGAATAGATCCCTGGGGTATACCTTAGGTATTTCTTCAACTAGAACATCCAAGATTTATGAAGCGAACTGGAAGCAATTCTGTCACATGCAAATTTTTGTAATAGTGGTATGCTTCTCAACTATTTCACCACCTAGTTCATCTGTTGCTCAAAAACCCTTCAGATATTCAATTGTTTTTGATAGGTGAACATTTGGTTGCGTCGAAAGATTCTAAATTCTCACCATTTCACCACCTTGAATTTTTCATTTTTTTTCATGAATTTTTTTTAATTAACAACACTCAAACTGGGTTGCGGAATCGATAAGATTTAGAACTGTTTTGTTTGTCATTTGACTATCATATACGCAGGGGAAACCAAAGCTGAAACAATTGCTCGCACCGACTTGCCTGGTTTGTTAATCTTTGGCAGACCATACATTTTTGCAAACTTCTACCCAAAGTCGGGGTGATCAAGGTTTTACAATTCCTGTTATTGTATTAGTTTGAGAATGTCCATATAGGACGAAACTGCAGCAACGTTAGTTACAATTAAAAGTGGTAAAAGACATAGAAATTTTCATTTATCTTTTCTCTATGAAAGAATTTGAACTTTCGGGACTTATTTTTTATAGAAATCATTTCTGAGTTTCTATTGCTTCTTTACAGTATATACTTTGGATAGTTATTTTTAGTTTTATCGAGTATTACTATATCTTCGAATATTGAGAACATGTTCAGCTACATCTGATTTATTCATTTATGTATACACTGTTCTACACTATGTTTCTACGAAATAAAAGAACTTGTCAAATTGCTTCCCATATCTCACCGGAAAATTTCAATGACTTTTTTGTGGATATTGCAGAAAGTATCATAAAATCTTTACCTAAATTACCCATATCTGATTTACGAAACTTTAAAAATTTTCCAGCTCCCTGCAACACCTTTTTTCTCAAGCCCGTTACCGATTCAAACTGCCTAGATGCCCAAGATTTAAATAGTTCTATTATCAAGAAAACACTCGACATCATACTATACCGGTTAACCATGTTAGTAAATCTGATTTTTGAAACAGGCATATCTCCGGATTCTTTTAAGTTCTCCAAAGTGATCCTAATATTTAAAAAAGGAGATATTTCTTCCTTGGATAATTTCCGTCCTATTTCCATTATCTCAATTTCTGGTAAAATTGTTGAAATTATTTTAAAAAGACGCCTATATTCCTATTTTAAAACAAATAATTTTTTCTCAAAATCCCAATATGGTTTCCGCAAAGAAAGATCCACCTCGCAAGCTGTTTTAGATATAGTTGGATATCTAAAACCTTGAAGATGGACTGCATACTGCCATTACACTTTTTGATTTATCTAAGGCTTTTGACTGCGTGTCACACACGCTGTTACTTGAAAAATTACAATATCATGGGGTGAGAGGAGTTTCGTTAACACTCATCAAATCGTACCTCACAAATAGATATCAAGCTGTTTCTTGCAATAATACCATTTCTAGCTTCAAACCTGTAGTACATGGAGTTCCTCAAGTATCTATCCTTGGACCCTTACTTTTTATCGTCTACGTAAATGATTTCTGCAACTTTATGGCGCCAAATAAAACAATTCTCTATGATGATGATACCACCTTAATCTACAGTGGAAATAGTATCAACAAACTCACCGAAATATCGGAAGACATTGAAAATAAAGCTAATACTTGGTTTCTAACAAATAATTTGAAATTAAATACCAATAAGACACAACGTCTTCAATTCTCCACTGTAGGCCCCTCAAATGATAGCGTGAAATTGCTTGGCATAACACTTGACATTACTTTATCTTGGCATCAACATACAAATCAGCTTAGGAGCAAGTTATCCAGCACTATTTATGTTCTACGACAACTTCAAAATATTACCAGCTTCGATATATTAAAAATTACTTATTATTCGCTTTTTCATTCTCACATTGGTTATGGGATTGTTCTCTGGGGAAACTCACCTGGTTCTCTCAATATCTTTAGGTTACAAAAACGAGCCATTCGAATATTGGCAGATGTAGGTTTTCGGGAACCGTGTCAGCCAATTTTCGTATCATGCCTGTACCAAAGTTATTAATTTTTCATGTTTTGCTAGAAATCCACAGAATTGCGAGTACCTTACCTAAACGTTCTAATATTCATCAGTACCGATTTAGCCTAGCTAAATCACAATAAAATTCTTTGGATTACAACTTATATAACTGTTTACCAGTCAAGCTGAAAGATCTTACTATGAATAAATTCAAACAATCCATTAAACAACTACTATTGTAGGGCTGCTTTCACTCTGTCTCTGATTACCTGGGGTATTTTAAAAATCGCTCCTAAGTCTCAACATACAAGCAACATACTCATCTGACTACCGTAAATGTGCTATATCATGTTGTTCTTTCATGTTTTTAATGTTAATCTTTATGTTGCTCTACTTTTTATCTTAAATTATATTTTATAATCATCCGATCTGAAATTACTTTTGCTGTGCGTAAGCATATGTAACAAATTTGTCATGACTTGCTACAAACATGTAAAGTGTAATGTGGTTAAATAAACTTCTATTCTATTCTATTCATGTTAAACTCAACTACAGAACAGGAATATAAGTCAAATCACAATACAATACAATTACAATAAGTTATAAGATAAATACAATACATATAGAAAAACACCTAATCTCAGAGATAGAACAGTAAAAAATGTCGAGCTGACAACTTGCTGAATTGTATTTGACACGCATGTTATGCAGAGGTGAACATTACATTTACTCGCGTTTAAAGGAAGATTGTTGCGAAAACACTATTGCTCAACACGTTTCAGATTGAGGGAGAGTTGAAGACAGTCCAATATAATTTCAGGTCATCCGCGTATATCAAACAGTTGATGTCAATGATCTCATCTATGTCGTTTATGAAGGCGTTAAAGAGAAGTGGACCTAGGTTGTTTCCTTGTGGAACACCCGAGGTAGCTGGATATTCCACAGACTTGAAGCCATACTTCACTGACGCCTGTCATACAAAAAGTTGGATCGGGGTCAGAGAAAACCCGTAGCTGTACAATTTCGATAGCAGTAATCCCTGATCAAGTCTGTCAAACGCCTTAGAGAAGTCCGTATATATGATTTGTAGGTTCGTCCGAGGCGGTAATTTCACTTGTGTTCAGAGGGAAGGATACCTAGACTTTTTTCGTGGTTCCAATATAGACCAACCCGCAGCTACAAGGAATCCGGTATAACCCAGGTATTGCTAACGGTTTTCTGGGATTAGCTAACCTTAGACTTGGTCTGATAGCCTAAATATTCCCTCTACTGTGTCGTATAGTCCACTCGAGTTCTCCTTTTCCTTTCAAAGGTAATTGAATTTCTTAGGAAGACTCTCAGGTTCACAACGTTTTAATTACTATCATAATAATCAGATTTGGCAAGGATCGCAGCCTTATTGCTTTTGTCTGCTCCTGGATTCAAAACATCTTTCTACTTCATTCTCTTGATAATTTTCAATTCTTTGGAAAACATTATCAATTTGTTTTTCATTTGAGTATCAATTTGGTTTTTGTAGGTTTCAAAAGCAAACCCTTTTGATTCGTCTGGCAGGTGTTGAATTCTTTTGGAAAGGCCAAACCAAATTTATCTCAATCTCTTGTTCAGAAGATCGAGTTTTTCATTATCAAAGGACTGACTCGAAAGATCCTCCACAATGTTGATAAGTTTCTTTGATTTATCATTCGTTCAAGCAACAACCCCCACAAAGGACCGTTCAATTCAAAATCTTCAATTGTCCATCAAGGAGATTTCGAAAATTGTGAATATAGGTCCAAACAGAATTGAAACCGCGGATCAAATCGCATTAGTAGATAGGTCCTTGCATCTCTCGGAATTCAACATTCTAACAACATGTTGACCCTTCACTAAGCACCAGCCTGCTTTTGACAATTTTATAATAGCGTGTTATTCATCGAGAAAAATGCTCATAATGGCGTGGATTCCCGAGTCCGGTTGTGCTTCGACAACAACTGCTCATTCTTATGAGGGTGGCTTATAGGGAGGAAATCGGATTTTTCAAGCCCACTTCCACACGAATAATGCCCTTTTGGTACCGAATACGACACACAATGTTGGATTTTCAAAGAGCTTTATTCCGAGAATAGAAAACCTCTTGTTATTGATATTGTTATTTGTAATGCCCTGGTAATATTGTGCAAAGTTAGGGTTATTTGGAAAGCGAATCAATAAGAACTATGTGGGATTTTGGGATATTGTACCGGCGTTATAATACAGGAAATGATGTGCGTCGTGATGTTTATTTTATAGATCTACTTTTATGTTCTCGACACAATTCAGGGTATAGAAAGCCATAAAGGTGTTTTATGTGGTTGCTTACTTCTCCTTGAAAAATGGGACTGAGGTCGCAAATGGACAAAAAACTAGCATCGAATGAGAGAAGAAACATGGAGAACTGACTTTAATACCTCAAGCAAAACAAATAAAAAATGTTGCATGTAGTTTCTGAATAATAAATGAGAAAGAGATGTTACTTGTTTCATGATCTATCTGCTAAAAATGTTTGCTTCATTATTATTGCAGTCGACTTCGATATTCAATTTGAAATGATTCGGCGTGAGATATAGGCGCTTCCTATTTTTAACTTTAAATAAAAGAAAATGTGTGAGATACCATCGAAATTTTTCATTGATAATAATAATAGTAATAATAATAATAGTCTTTATTGTTTCTCAGCTGTAGTTACATACAAATATTTAAATAAATTACAGAGCTAGTTGCTCATATAACAATAAGTGAAGTTCAACTCAGCACAAGTGCTATTGAGTTGTTCTTCCACTCAACCTCAAAAAGAATCTACCTAAGCTAAGACAAAAAGAAAGTAATACATGAAAGAAAATTGGGATTGTTCAAATATCTATTAAGATGCGGGAGAAGACGTTTATTACTGACACTTATTCTGGTCTCATAATGATGAAAAATGTATAGGGTAGGGCAGTCTATACTTTAAGTTGGCTTTCGAACAGAAGGAGTTTAAATATTTTCCGTAAAACAGAAAGTTCTGAATTTTTTATTTCTTTCAGAAACAGGTTGATCACTTGGCATATATTATAGCTAAAAGATCGCTTGAAAAATTCAGTTTTGAAACTAAGTGGGATGAGAGTTCCCTTAAATCTGATGTTCAGATTATGAACATCAGTACGAAACGTAATTTTTCTGTACAGATAAGGCGGCGTTTTGGTTTGTATACTTTTGTTATAAAAATTAGCAGCATTTTATATCCGTCTATTTTCCATTGTGATCCACCCCTGTATCCTGTAACTTATGGGATATTCTTTGATATTTCCCAATTACGTGAATGAGCCGTAGACACGAGTTTTGTATTTTCTGTACTTTCTGATTGGTTAAACGTGGACCATATAAAGTATCCGAGTAGTTGAAGCGCGATAAAACCAGTGCATCACAGATAGTTGTTTTCGTCTGTTTCGTGAGTACGTGTTTGTGACCAAAAATAAGTTTCAACGAAGAATATGCCTGTTGTATTTGTTTGTTTATATGTTTCTGAAACCGCAAGTCAGAGTCGATTATAACTCCTAGATTTTTGCATTCATTTGTGGGTTGTACAGGAACAGTATCAATCGTGATTGTAATAGATTCACTTGTTTTCTGGCGATTCTTTTTTGATCCAAAAAGGATGATATTCAATTTAGTGGCATTTAGTAGTAGACAATGATCTCTTGCCAACTCAACAAATGACTCGAAGTCATTGTTTATAAGTGTTCATGCCTTTTCTACACCTTGAGGAAGAAAGCTGTAATAGAGTTGAGTGCCATCAGCATAAAGGTGAAATTTATAGTGTTCTAGGCTATGCAACATGTTTGATGAATACATTGTAAACAATAGTGGACCCAGTATTGAACCCTGTGGCACACCTGACTTAAGTTCTAGATAGTTTGAATATATTCCACCCTGGTACACTTTTTGTTTGTATTCGTTTGAAAGGATTATTGATGACATTATAGGTGAAGAATAACATCGTTCAAATGTCCGCCACAGCTTTTTTGGAAAACCCAGTTTTCCATGACTCTGGCACATAGATCATGCTGAATTTGTCCGATACCATGTATTGTATTGGCTTTGAGGACCGCTGTGGTTTATGGCTCATTCGCATTCACCTGCGACTTAAGGAATCCCCACAAGAAAAAGTCTAACGGGTTCAAATCGCACGATCTCTGTGGCCAGTTCATATCATCTCCATGTGAGGTGGCCATGCCTTCAAATTGCATGTGCAGAATATACAATGTGGTATGAGCTGTGTGGCATGTAGTGCCGTCCTGTTGAAACCACATGTCATTGCTGTTCAGACAATCCAATTCAGGTCAATAGAAGCAAGTAATCATCAAACTATAGTGCTTCCCATTGACAGTGATAGCCTAGCCAACGTTGTTCTCAAAGAAATATGAACCGATGACGTCGCCAGCCAAAAGTCCACATCAAACAGTGACTTTCTGGCAAGCATTGGACGCTCTTGGATCTCATGTGGATTGGTATCATCCCAAATTCAATAATTCCGTTTGTTCATATAGCCATTCATCTAGAAATGTGCCTCATCGCTGAAGATGATTTTTATATGAAAATTGGGGTCAGCTACCAACTGCTCCAGAGTCAATTCAGCGAAAATACCTCCCTGTATATGGTCATTTACCATCAGTTCTTGGGTCAATTGAATTTTGTACAGGTGCAAGCCCAATTCTTGTGTTTCGTCGACGTACAGGTGTTGGTTGATCGTTAACTGAACCAGTGGACTCACATGTATCCACCACATTCGTGGTAGGACCCACTATCGAGGACTATTTCATTAATCACACCAATTTACAGAGAATCTATGAGATGAAAGATCTCGGGATCATTTTCACTGGTGTGTTCAATTTCTCTCGGCACGTGGAATAACTAAGTATCTGAATGACAAAATGATTTAGACTTTCGCGGCTGAGGTTTTTCGGTGTCACTGATTTTCGAGTTTGAAAGCCGTGGATTTTTGGAATTTCTTCCTGACGTTTCGCTGGCGCGAGTGGCTAGCTTCTTCAGAGGTTTAACCATCATGGATTGTCCAAGTTCACAAATTAAGTTGTGTCTGATGATAATGTACAATTAAAATGACAACATAAATAAAGATTAAACATCGAGTCAGAATGAAACATCAAGTCAGAAATCGAATTCTAGGGCAGAATGTCGAATAGACGTTGTCCAGTATCTACTGATCTTTTTTGGTACATGGAGAGACAAATTTTTCTTTTGTTTCTGGTGTCATACATGTGAAAATCGCAATGCCTTCTAAAGCTGTTTAGGTTCTTGAAAATGTGAGTCAACATATAGAAATGGAGAATTTTATTACTTTTGAAAATGTCTCTATAAGATAGGCAGAAAATACGTCTAATAATATGTTTTTGTTACACAAACAACGTAGTGTTTGTTCGGACGTTTGACCCCACACAACGATACTATATGAAACAGCGGAGCCCCCCGTGCATAGTAAACTTCAAGCAGACATTATCGTTCCAGCATGTTTCTAAACTGGAATATGGTTGTGCCATTTTGAATCCAAAAACCCTTCTATATTCTGATACTATAGAAGTCCAGAAACGATTATTAGGAACAGTCTTCTTTAAAAAACGTATTCAAAAAACACTTAATTGTGTTATTTTCATTAAATGACTTCACAAAAACGCAACACGTGTTTCGCTTCTTCGGGCGTGTCTTTACTACTGGAAGAATGACACGCCCGAACAAGCCATGGGAATGAGTCAATTGAGGCTGAGCCTATGGCGAGGAGCGCTAACTGCGCAACCTCTGTTGCAGGCAACCAGTGATGCAATTAAACCCAGGTTTGTGTTTAAAAAACTCTACAAAATACAAATGAAACAGATCATAGAGTCAGATGCTACAAATGCAATACGCATATTTACAGACGGCTCAAAAACCAAAAAAGGCTCGTCGTGGAGTGTGCTCCAGATCACTAAGCCTAAGGATTAAGTGGGGAATGGGAAAAAATAACCGCGTGGTTCAAACAGAACTGGTGAAAAATAACCAGGAAAGGAATTTCTGGCAAGAACATAACAATCTGCACTGACAGCAGACAAACCTTATTAGCCTTGAACAGACAACCTCTTACCTCAAAGCTAGTACTAGAGTGCCACCAAGATTTAGCCAAAGCTTCGGTAGATGATAAAATTATCCTGAGGTGGGTTGAAGAACAGGTTGAGTAAAGGTAATCACATTACCGACTCTTTAGCCGAGGAAGCGGCTGGACTAAGAATTTTAGGACCCAGTGACACCCACGGCCTGATGACTTCCAGAATTGCGGAACTAGCCAAATGTTACACCCATGCTCAATCTTTAAAGAGATGGGATGAAATCAAAGGATGTAATCTTGCTAGGATCCAACAAAGCACCAGAAATTGATGGAATCAAATCAGAAACACTGAAGGAAATAAAAAATTAAATCGCAAGTCCGCTGACACAACTGATAAATAAGTATTAATAGAGGGTCATTTTCCATCAATTTTCAAAGAAGGCATTGTGCAGCCTCTCTTTGAAAAGGCTGTAAAAAGAACCCAGGTAACTATCGCCCAATTTCTCTTATTAGTAATACAGCAAAAATACTAGAAAAAGTCATAAAAATAAGAATGATGAAGTATATAAAAAAATACAATTTGATTTCAAATAGACAATTTGGGTTCCGAGATGGTAAATCTACGGAAGATGCAATCCACTTAGTTACAACCAAAATCTATGAAGATTTGGATAAAGGCCATCCATCCCTGTGTGTTTTTTTAGATCTTGCAAAAGCCTTCGACACGGTCAATCATACGCAGTTGTTAGAAGTGTTGCAAGATCTAGGATTCAGCGGAAAACCTTTTGAATTGCTGAAAACTTACCTTCTAAATAGAAAACAATGTGTTAGAATAGACGAAACATTGAGCGAAAAAATAAAAATAAGATGTGCAGTACCTCAAGGAACCGTACTCGGTCCAATACTTTTTATAATTCATATAAACTCTATACTTACCGTCAATAGCTTAGGTACGGTTTCCAGTTTCGCAAACGATACTGTCGTTATGTATGAGGATGATACTTGGGACGGGTTGAAAGAAAAAGCAAAAAAAATATGGCAAATTCAATTAAATGTTTTGGACAAAAAGTACTTTCAATAAACTATGAAAAAACCTGTTTCGTTCCATTTTCTTGTTACGTCAGTGGCCTCCCGGACTACGACAAGTTACAAATTAATATAAGCTCGGATGAAACTATTACGATTAAAAGAGCCAATAATGCGAAATATCTGGGCATAATAGTGGATTGTCATCTTAGGTGGGATAAACATCTGGTGCAAGTCTGTAAAACTCTACGTTCTCTCCTATATAGGTTCAAATACTTTCAGCAAATACTGGATTTCAAGTATCTCAAAATTATTTATCAATCATTAGTGGAAACACGACTTACTTACGGTATTCTAGCTTGGTGGGCAGCAACAAAAGCTCACTTGCAGAATCTTGAAGTAATACAAAAAAGATTTTTGAAAATTATATCTTTCAAACCAATTAGGTATTCCTCCGACCTACTATTTGCAGAAACGGAAGTCTTTGATTTGCGTTAGCACTATTACTATAAAATTGTGATGAAACAATTCAAAAACAGATTTAATCTCCCACTCATCAGCCATAACTACCAAACTCGTCTGAAGGAGAATAATTCTCTGAAAATGAAACCAGCCAGAAAGAGAATAGGACAGAGAAATCATACTTTTTTATCTAGTAAATTTTATAACGTTTTGCCGACGGAAAACAAAGAAGTCTCAAACATATATTCCTTCAAAAAAAAAGACCAACCATTAAATTCTTTCTTTAGAACGTAAGGCTGTTCATTCATTGTTTGAATATTAGAATATTCAATATATTTCATTCTTGTTGATTATTTTTGTTCGTTACCTATGTTATGATATTTATGTTTCAATAATTGTATGTAAAGCTAATTAGCCTAATTTTATTACATTTACTACAATTTTATTATGTTACAACATTTTAGTGAATTATACATAATTTTATACATATAATTCTTATATAGAAATGCATCTGAACCCGATTTTAAAGTGTACTAATTATTGTCAATATTTGGAATAAGTAAATCACCCACGCACAGGCACTGCCTTAGTGGATACTTGTTTATTCGAAATATCTCTGAATGAAAGTGCAGAATGTGCAGGATGTGTGAACAAGAAGATGAAACTGTCAGGCATGTCCTTTGCGAGTGTCCGGAGTTATCATCTATAAGAGAGTGTTGTTCGGCGAGTCTTGGCCTACACCTGGCGATATGAAGGAGATGTCTCCCAGAGACCTGTTCCACCTTCAAAGAAAGGACAGGATGTATGATGACCTAGGAGGACAACTCCTCGGGAGGATGTACAATGGGTCACATGTGGCCTTAAGTGCTGTGGCCCTACACTCACCCCCCTACTTTACAGATACAGATAGCTTTCACACAACCATAAATTCATCTACCTATTTGAATTTTTTTTTATCGAATAGACATCACAGAAGTATACTAGAATACCAATTTTCACATCTGAGTATTCATTTGTAGGGCTAACTTTTATTAATTTTCAATGTCGATGGAAAATATGCACACCAAATTAATTTGTTTTTTGATAATTTACTCTACGTTTTCCTTGAAATATACTATAACAAACGATATTCCTTATCAATTGTGATCATGAATTGATTCTTACTCAAACAAAGATTTGAATTACTTCCTCCATTCAAACAAAGCAAACGCCTGAAAAATCCCCTGAACCTACACGGACAAAAGCGAAATCTCACTCCACTAAACGCAAACAGTTCATAACCAGCCGCTATAATCAAAATCACAAACAGAGAATGGAGCACAACAACAAACAAAATCCCACCCCTGCACTACACATAATCTCTTTACTAACACATCATCAGCAAGCAGCAAGTATGAAGACAACAGACGTACATCACATCCTCCCCATTCAAATAAATCCACTTTCCGCTTGCAGACACTCGTAAAAATCCCCATTATGCCGAAGTATGTAAATACGCGGTGCAAGTGACGCCCTGTATGCACGGTCATTAGCACGAGACACCCCGTAGAGAAGAAACCACATTGCAGTGACATGTTCTATTGCCGGTGTACAACGTGTTATTTGTTGATTTCGAAATAAGCTGCTTCGTGAGCGAGTTGCATAACTTCGCCTGGATGTTGCACGGAGGTTTTTCGAGGCTGGGAAAATAAACGACTTGGGTGGGTTGGTTCTCGAAATTTTTCAAACAACCAGCTGACAACCAGCTGACCATTAATCCACAATAAGGCAGAAAGTTACTTGACAAACACGAGTCAAAAAAACTTCTCTACGCAAATACAGAAATAAAACAATTACGGAAAGGTGGTTAGGTTAGGTTAAGTCAAAAGTGAGTGGGTCTATTCGATCTTCCAACGCAATCCGCAAGGGTTTATTGTGGCTCACACATATTCATACTTGACCAAATAAACCTAGCTTCTTAACGAAGCCGCTTATTTTATATGGTGGGTTATCTTTCAGGTCAAATGGTTTGAGTGTAGCTCTGTCGAACTCTGAAAACCTGATTAGGTCAGTAGCAGGGCAGCCACAAAGCGTATGATCTGCCGTTTCATCATTTCCCAAACAGAGGCGACACACACTGTCTTCCGACAGTCCAAGTCTCTGCATAAGGCATATTAAAACATCGTAGATGTCCAACAGGCCTTCGTAGATGGGGATATTATAGGATTTACTGATGACACACCCATATTATATGGAGACGAGAGCTGGATTTCTCATAAGGAAAAAGCAGAAAAAGGCTTTAGTCGTATTAAAAACTGGTTAGAACACGAACTCCTTACAGTAAATTTAGAAAAAACAAATTACATGACATTCACGTGTAGGTCTTATTCAAGGTCTGCCCATCAAAATTCAACCAGCAGAAAAAATCGAAAATTTGGACGTCTTCTTTGATCATCATTTAAAGTGGAATCATCATATCACGTATATTATTAAAAAAACTACAGACAATACTATACAGATTCAAATACTTGAAGAAAATACTGCAATATGACCAGCTGAAAACCTTCTACCACGCCTTGGTAGAAAGTCATTTGAGATATAGTATTTTGAGATGGGGTGACGAACTGAGAACGGACTTTAAGCCTCTGGAAACCATTCAAAAAAGATTTCTGAGAATAATGCTATCAAAAAACAACAGATATCCTTTAGACCAGCTTTTTAGTGAAAGTAATTAGTTGAAAATTGTGTTACTGTATTATATTATTTGTTTTCATATTTTTATTTTGATTGAAATGAAAATTAAACACCATCTTAAATCCCTATGTCTAACTCTTATCAAACAGGTATACAAACGATTGATATATTACAATAGACAGAACTGGTTTAAAATCTGTTTTTCTGTTAATCATCGACTGTGTCCTTGTATTATAGTGTTTGTATTTTAATTTTATCTTTTTTTAAGTTTTGACACAAATTATAATTGTTGTACATGTTCAATTACATTTACGATTGAATATGTTCGTAGTCGAATACCTTTATATGTTATTTATCCTATGTATTTGTTAAACTACTTCAATATATGTATGTATATGCCCATTCACACCAAATTTGTATTTCGAAACAAGTATTCACTTACTTATCGAGCATCTCGTTATTTATTTGAACTTTCAATTTGTACTTCTCATTTTTATTTATATTTGGATCTTAAATAAATAACATATTATTATTAATATTATTATTATCATTATATCCCTACTGTAGTCCAACAACTGTTTGGTATCATTCCAATGACAGTTTCTGGTCAGAAGAAACTCCTTTGCAAGGGAGTCAGCAGCCTCATTGTCTGGCCATACCAGTATGGCCAGGAATCCAGACCATAGACAGTTTGTTTGGTCTTCCTTTTGAGTATAAACAGAAATATAAGTCAAATCACAATACAATAAATACAATTAAAATAACTTATAAGAGAAAAACAATACATATAGAATTAGTTGAAGTGAAAAGACCTAATCTCAGAGATGGAATAGTAAAAAATGTGGAGCTGACAACTTGCTGAATTGCATTTGACAGACATATTACGCAGTAGTGAACGTTTCAAAATATTTCTACGTGGTGTTGTCAGATAAAAAGTATTAACCACTCTAGATGTTGGTCTAAGTACATTGAGATTAGGTTTTTGCAGAATAAGTGGTCAATATTTGAATTATTAATCAGTTTAAAAAGAAAAATTCTGGAGTGACAAACACGACGGCAACTCAAGCTATTCATAGCGTGTCTAGCTAACAATGTATCATGGAGAAATCCAATTGGTGGATAGATATTGTCTGATCTACAGGAGATATGATGAGATGGATTCCAGATTATGGATGCATATTCTAATTTGATGTAGATAGATAGAGTGGCTTCAATGTGTGGTATGAAGAAAAGTTTTGTGTCTAAGGTATAACACCTAGATCGGTGAATGTGAGAGGCCGTTGAAGTGGAATATCGTTTATTGAATATTGATATGAAAATGGACGATTTTTCAGTGTGTACGTCATTACATTACATTTACTCGCGTTTAAAGGAAGATTGTTGTGAAAACACCATTGCTCAACACGTTTCAGAATATAATTTCAGGTCATCCGCGTATATAAAACAGTTGATGTCAATGACCCCAACTATGTCGTTTATGAAGGCGTTAAAGAGAAGTGGACCAAGAAAGAAAGAAAGAAATTTTATTGACCTCAAATTACAATTTCTGTTACATTCGAAAATATCTGCAATAACAAAATTTGCTTAGGTACTTCATACTGAAAATATAAAAAATTCTTATCTTTTTTTGGATAATGAATACTCCACTTGCATGTGAAGAAGCACCATATGTCAGTATTCCATAGTTTATGTGGCAATGAGCCATGCCAAAATATGCAGTTCTCAGTTTAAACAAAACTAAACTTCTTAGTCGTCTCAATGCGTAGCGACACTTTGAGAGCTTTTTACATAATGATGTATGTCCATTCCAATTTCATTCCAATGTCAAGGTGGAATCCTAGTAGACACACCTCTTTGTCACCGTCAGACATTTGGGATCTATTTGCAATAGTTATTTCCTGAGTGTTATTTGCGTACAAGCATAGAACATTAGCGCTAAAGTATGTTTCGCATTTTGTCAGTGTTTCACATGACAACTGATCTAGTTTCCCCACTTGTTGGTTGCTTATGACAAAAGTTTCATCATCGGCATATAAAAAAACATCTACTGTATCAGTATATGTAGGAAGATCATTTATGTATACCATAAATGAAAGGGGACAAAGTACGGATCCCTGAGGTACTCCTAGCTTGACAATTTTGGTATCAGATTTTACATTGGTCGCTTCCTTGTGAAACACCCGAGGTAGGTACATATTCCACAGCCATTTCATATTTGTTATCACATAACAATGAAATATTAATCTATCTCTTTTTTCTACATGTCATAAAGAGACTGATGAAATGCGAAAGCATAACAACAATTTCATTAACTCCTTCTGGTGCAACTTCTCCCCAATGAAACAACTCTTAATTCCAAATTAGGAAGAAAAAAACTACCGGAACCATCCGGAAGATTTCACATTTACCTGAAGCGACACAATAGCGAAATTATTGGACCATAGTTCATCCCCTTTTCCTCTCAATCGTAACGAATTATGTTTCTGGGTCCCTGCAGGTCCAGCGGCAGAAATCGCTATGAACGGGGTTGATCGAAGGTGGCTTTGAACAAATATCTCACAGCATGACATCGGAGTGACAAGCTGTGCTGTTTTTTGCGCCTGCCCTGACTTTTATTTTCGACAACTACTCGATTGTGACGTTCAGGAATTAATGTATTCTTTTGAAAATAATCAGTGTGTGAATTATTTGTATTTATTTCGGGGGGTTGAATGGACCAAAAATGTCTCAGGCAGGTAGACAGTTTGTTTCAGATATATCTTGAATGGAGGGAAGTACAATTATTTTGTGAGAGGAGATTTGGGTTGAACATTTCTTACAATTTTTTATACCTTTTCAGTTTACTACTATTCTGTTCTGGAACGGACATTCTCATCTAACTGACTCTCTTAATTTTTAATTTATTTGATTCTCATTATTCAGGTAATGGAAGGGGTGGTGAGAAGGTACATGTTAACACTAGTATAAATAAGTTATTCCAAATGTTGTTTTTGCCACTGTGGTACAAGGAAACATGAATTTAGTGCTCTTTTGAGAGTGAAATTAATCTTTGGGGTACTGAATATGAATTTTTATTTTATTAACTAGTTCTCAAAATTCACAAATTCTCCACACATACAATAAAGGATGCGAGATGGATTTGTTGGAGGCACTGTAAATGACGGGTCCAGAGGAAAAAACATTTATGTCTATTTGTATGTATGTTATAGAAATAGAAAAATAAAGTTTACCATCGAAAAGCTAGTGAAATTTGGGAAGTAAAATTTGCTAAAAATAACAACCATGTTCAAAAACTCTTTATTGCATAGAATATTATGAGAAAAATTGAAACTCTCACAAAATAATGTTTATTAGAAGTGAATTTCCAGAAATCCTCCGGACAACAACATATTTTCCGTTGTAGCTTGGTTCATTAGCGTCTATTGTCGTGCCCTCTATGTATTATCCTGCTCATCTAGGTTAGGTTAGGTTAGGTCTAAAGTGAGTGGGTCTATTCGACCCTCCACCGCAACCCGCAAGGGTTTATTGTGGCTCACATCTATTCACACTCGATCAAATATAGGTACCCAGCTTCTTAACGAAGCTGATTAGTTTGTATGGTTTTTCAGGTCAGATGGTAGAGTACGGATCTGCCGTACTTATACCTTTTGACCATCACCAGCTTTATATCAAGAAATTTGAAACCAGTATCAGTAATAATGAGAAATAGTGAATACTGATACCCACCAAATTGATGTCGATTTCTCTTTTCCGATTGAGATCGTCCAGGATACCAGCATTATTGATATATATTAATGCTTCCCAATTTCTCCAAAGTAGATTCAAAAGCACCTGAAAATGAATTGTTCATGATCTGGAGCTAGTTGAAGTTTTCAGTACTCACTTTGTATTTCCTCCATTTTCGTCACATCACACTGGATGAAGATCACTTTTCCTTCCCCGAACTCATTTTCTATTTCTTCCAAGACTTTTTTTCCAATGGTTTCATTTATATCGGTCAAAGTAACACCCTTCACAAAAAAATAATCAAATATATTCTGATTGGATTGAAGAATTTCATTAATATGTATATTATCAAATCCTAGGTATGTTTGAAAACTCTTTTGATTATACTTCCAAAGAAATTATTTTTCTAATATTGAATGATATTCGTGGTTTGAGTCAAATCTAAATCATCTATATGACGTCTTTTGTGTAGATAACTTGTACTGAAGTTTGTCTCTCAAGCAATTTGACCCCAAAAATACATTCGTATTTCAACTTAACGGTTCAACTGCCGAATGGTCCCCAGCGGGGCAGGCACAAAGTATATGCTCTGCAGTTTCATCATTTTCCAAACAGAAGCGGCACACACTGTCTTCCGACAGTCCGAGTCTCTGCATATGATGATTCAAATTACAGTGACCTGTAAGAAGGTCTGTTAGACATCCTAGTTCATCCCTACTGTAGTCCAACAACTGTTTGGTATCAATCTTCGAAGGGTGAATGAACGCCTTGGAGTGAGTCAATCCTGGAAGATTCTACCAGAAGTCCGTAAATCTTTTTGCCATCCAGGTATTCAATGTTTGTTTGGCAAAGCCTAAAGCGATGCCAATGACAGGTTCTGGTCCTATTAAGCTGCTTGCAGCACCCTCTTTTGCAAACGAGTCAACAGCTTCATTGCCTTCCAGGCCAGTATGGCCAGGAATCCAGACCAAAGACAATCTGTTAAGTCTTCCTATGGAGGAGAATTGTTTTTGGTAATGTGCTACCAATTTAGACGTTGATCGATAGGAGCCAAGAGCAACGCCGCTGGACTGCCCAAGAATATTTTTATTGACTTGTGTGTGACGTTGAATTTATCCAATCTCTCCGTATACAATCCAATAGCGTAAATTTCCGCTTGAAATACAGTCGCATAAGTTCCTAGTTATTTTTCAAACATATTAAAAAAATTTAACAATTGATAACGACTATCTTGTTGAAGCCACATTTGTCAAAATAGTTGTCATTCATTCAATATGTTTTGCCAAATCACAATGGACGATTACAGCATTCAACGACACGTGCAAATGAAAAGAATGTTTTTTCAAAATGGGTGTTCTGTTCGGACAACGTACCGCGTACTTCGCCCATTTTACGGTTACCATACATAATCGTCCTACAGACGATTTAGTTACAGGCTTACTTTCAATCATGTGTTCACCTAGTATTACTTGTTCTAAGTCCCATTTGAATGTTATCAGATTTGTTTTAGAAACAATTAGCGATAGCATATTCGATTCACATCATTTTTTCATTTTTTCGAAATCTGAGTAGACAAACCAAGTTAAAGTATCAGGATCTTTATTACGCTAAAGTACCGTAGTGTCATCCGCAAACAAGGTAAATGCTCCAGATATATCAAGTTTTGCCATATCTTTAATATATAGCAAAACTAAAATTGGGCCTAGGACTGACCCCTGAGGAACTTCGCGAACAATTTTTCCACTATCGGAAGTGTTGTTGCTCAATATTATTTTTTGGCTTCTACCAGTAATATAAGATCTGAACCATTCTGTGGCTGTTCCCAAATTCCATAATGGAAGAGTTTTTGCAGCAGGATTTCATGTTCCACGCAATCAAATGCCTTATTTAGTTTGGTATTAATGAGTTACCGACAAAATGTAGGTACACAGCAAACAATTTTTTCGTAATCAATGAAAATACCAAAATAATTATTGAATTTGATTATATTTCACAACACGGATATAATTTTCAAACAATATATGAATAACCTACACCTCATACATTTCGTATTCGTGGTAGGACCACCCCGAGCTCTTAAAACGCATCGATGATGTGCTTTATAGTTTTTTCGGGTGTTACAGACGGTTCATGGCCACACGGAGGTATTTTTCTTACCGGTTAGACTCTCAGCGGGGTGCTAGGGACATTCTCAGGTGTTTCTTGTAGGAGCAGATTCCTTCTCAGTCGCCACTGTGTCTGTAGTGGATGATAGCCACTTGACCGTACCTTTTTCAAGGTTTTTAAGTCCCATTCATCCGTTCTAAACGCGTCTCAATCACTAAATAGTTAGCATACAGGGGGTGTTACAACAAAAAACTATAGTTTTCTTCGATTTGCATTGAAAGTTAATTTTAGTGACATTTATCAATCATAGAAGTGACATTTTTGATGCTTAGGCATCAAAACTGATTTTTTATTACAAGACGTTAAAAAATAATGCTTAGGCGTTAGAAATAACTTTTTTCGAAACCTTCTCTGCACAAACACTCGACCAAAAAATTCTAGTAAATTCACTACAGAACAAAGTTACTGTTAGTATATTTTTGTGGGAAATATAATCAAAGGCAGACACTCATAAGAAGACGAAAAAATTCACAATTTTGTCAATTCAAGTCAAATACCAGAAAATAACAAAAATATGAGTAGATAAAATTCTATAACATTAATGATTGTTGTGGTTATTTATACTAATGTGCGAACAATTTTCCAACATTACTTCAGTTGCTTGTTAATCCGTTTTGCACTTGGTGGTCATGGTAGCATTTTTTAAATTCATATATGCAGTACTGCTGTAATAAACGGTATTTTGTTTTGGCAATGATACAGTCTTCAAAATAACCTTCGGCTATTGTTGATGATCTCCAACCCCCAGGCCTTTTCAACGTGGTTATATCTGCCCTAGACTCCACTAATAATATAATAGAACTTCCGAGGAAACAATGCCCAGTAGATTCTTGTTGGTTTGGTGATTTTTAAAATTTTGTAATTTCCAGTATTTTTCCAAATATATGGATATCGATATATGTTTGTATGCCTTTCCATTAGCTTGCTTGAGAAAAATCGCCTGATGGTTTATATTTTTCATATTTTCTGTATGAGTTCAAATATTCCACTATCATAATTGAGCGTAATTTTTTCACTTCGTATCCGGATTTCAGGAATCATCACCAAAGAAAACAAAAATTTTGACTGTATTTCCCACACATTTTCAGTGGTGAAAACGTTCAGCCTACGGAAGTTGCTTTGAGCTCTTTGCTGCAAGTAATAACAATGTGTTTTCATTAATTTAATTGGACCTATTTCATAAATACCTTTCAGGGAAAGTTGGATTTCAATAAGATTCAGATTTAGACAAATCTTTCATTTTCAGATACCTATGTTAATGTTTGAATTTGAAGTTCAACTGCTCACCATCAAATATCTGTCACTTAACTTGTCTTTTTTAATTGAAATTTACACTGTTCTAGGTTTTTTGTAGGACCTAGTATAAATATACTCGTACATAACAACACTCTTTCTTTTGAGAAAAAATATTGCTCCGAAGGACATCAGATATCCTACCTTGGGTAATAACTTTTCTACTTTTTCTGAATAATATATTTACTGGCTGATTGGTTGCACCAAGTTTGAAGATATTGTTTCTTCTCATGTCACGTTTTTTTGTGGTACCTACAGGAATCTAAAGCAATACTATAGGTTCAGAAGAAGTAAGTTAAGAAAAACAACCCTTTGATATTCTCTGAAACTGTAGCTACAGAAACAAACTGTGAAAGTTGAGATAGTAGGTGAGGGCTGAAATGGAGCAACCACTCAGAACAAAAATAATCATCGAACAAATACCTATAATGTCCAAGCAATTAGACGAGTTTCAAGGAAGCTTCCATCTGCCAAACAAAACAAAATCCTTTTTCATTTCCACAATTGTTCCAATAACAAAACTAATGAATCAGTTGATTCATGTGTCTGCAGATTACTGAATGGTGTCACTTATTATTCACTCAAGAAATCATACCGAAAATTCGTAAAAAAGCCATCAATAACCAGCTTCTGCTCTTTATGTAAAAGATAAAAGTCTTTAACGTGACTATGTGAATTAGATCCATTCCATTCCAAGTAATAGGTGGCGGAAAGAGGAGGTCATAGGTTACTTCAGCAAGAGCTTAAGTAGTGTGCAGCAAAAAGGAAGTATTTGTTAACAGGAAAGAAAAGTAGGTTCTAAAAATGGGAACACATGGAAAATAGCAATACCCTCATCAAGTACCAGTAAATATATTAATATCATTTCCCATGAGAAAAATGGCAACTAATCTGAAGGTAGCAATGGATTCATAGAGTACCTGAGATTATTTCCTAGAGGCGAAAGCGCAGGTGCTTCGAAATGGGAATTTTTCCTAAGCCGAAAAAAATAAGAAGATGACTATGTTTGGTGATCAATATAAACACTTTTTCTTAAGAACAAATCACAAGCACTACAGGAAAATCCTTAAGGCGCTCTCAAAGCGGTGTCTGTGCGAAAGTAGCGATTCACATTGGATTTGAATCGCTGGAGATTAAATCCATTTGGAAAAACGTTCCCAAGAGGTTTATTCAACATAAACGCAATTCTCCAGATGAAAGAGTCCTTGGACAGTGAAGTTCGAGGTGTACTGAGTTGAACCTCAAAACGATGAGCAGTCACAGTCCGTCGCATATTTCTGATATGTACTGCTCTTGGTGGAATCAAATGTGCCAAGTCACTTGAACACCACAAGTGAGAGTATCTATAGAAGAGAGACAAATCTCCAACTTTTCTTCGATGTTCCAGGCTATCATCGTTGAACGTGATGTTTGCGTCTCCAATCAGGCGGATGGCTCTTCTGCATCTCTGTATCTGTAGAGTAGAGAGGGTGAGTGTAGGCACACATGTGCCTACACACATTAGGCCACATGTGACCCATTGTACATCCTCCCGAGGAGTTGTCCTCCTAGGTCATCGTCCATCCTGTCCTTTCCAGGAAGTTGGACAGGTCACTGGGAGGCATCTTCTTTATATCGGCAAGTGTAGGCCAAGACTCGCCGAACACGCACTCTCTTATTGACGATAACTCCGGGCACTCGCACAGGATATGCCTGACAGTCTCATCTTCCTGTTCACACATCCTGCATAGAGGTGTGTCCACTAGCCCTATATTGTGGAGGTGTTTCCTTAGTTGACAGTGGCCAGTCAGAAATCCTACTGCTAAGGGTAAATTTTTCCTGGTCATCGCCAGATATTTCTTCGGCGCCAGCTTCCCAAGGTCGCCCAGGGTGATCCTGGCAAGACTGCATTCTTTGATTTCATCCCATCTCTTTAGAGATTGAGCATGGGTGTGACATTTGGCTAGTTCCGCAATTATAGTCATCAAGCTGTAGGTGTCACTGAGTCCTAAATTTCTTAGTTCAGCCGCTTCCTTGGCTAAAGAGTCGGCGATGCGATTACCTTCACCCCTGTCGTGACCTTTAACCCACCACAGGATATTGTTATTATCTACCGAGGCTTTGGCTAAATCTTGGGGCACTCTAGTGCTAGCCCTGAGGTAACAGGTTTTCTGTTCAAGACTCTTTTCTGGATGAAATCTCCAAAGAGCAAACCTGAACCCAAAAATAAGGCATCTGTGATCAACCCTCAGCTGTGCAGGGTAAAACAACGATAGAATATCGTCTGATGGTTGGGGTCGAGGTTTGGATTTGCAACAGATCGTCTTCAGAAGCCTCGTTCATTATTGGCGTTCATTGGTTCTAGTCCTTTGTCAATCCAATAAATGGTGTCTCCGTAAGGAGACATGTTATAATTGTTGATTTATAAAGATAATTTTCCCATTTTAAAGTAAGAATATCTAGGTACGTATAAATTATTTCTAGGTGCTGTTGCCAATATGTGAATTAGAAACAAATCCCTTTAAAAATTAAAACCCAACATTTGAAACATCAATTTGAATACTTTTCGAAGTGAATTTGATAAACTGATGTATTGAACTCAACTTTATTTTGTTGAAACTTGCATTTGCTGTAATAACCCAAATTGAGGAACATTCCCCATTTCTTATTTGGGCTTGTTCTTTGAGGACAGCTCAGTCCAACAATGAAATGACGGAATATCGATGTTAAGTGATGGATCCAGGCTTATAATAGCTTAAACGAATTCAGACCATTGGTGGAAAAAAAATTATTGGATTATTGGAATTATTGGACCTGCGGATGGATGGAATTGATTAGCTTCAGTCGAAATCTGCAAGTATCTTACACAACACATAAACCCCAACTAAAGTGAGCAAATGAAATTGATAGACAAATTGAAATTTTTCTGGTACTACCTCGCAGAACGAACAGAATTGCGCTGGAAATTCCTCCCCTCCCCCAATTTGGGTATGTTTGAAAACATCCTCCCAACATTTCGTAAATATATAAATCATACAAATTTAATGCACACCCCGAGTGAAATTCTCCATCAACTGTTTGTGGAAATGTCCATTCACGTGAAAAGGGTCGGGGTAATAGATTCAGTCTAGCGTACTGATAAAAGGATCCTTTCAAATTGATCGGAGATACGAAATAAATCATTTTCCGAATTGGAAAAGGTAAAAAATTTACGAACGCTTCACGGACAGATATCAAAGCAGAACACATTAGTGATTAATTGTGATAAGCAAGCGAGGCGGTTGTATTTTTCGAAGTTGATATATTTCAATCAAATCGAGCCGTCGCAAACAATGATTCGTAGAAAAAAACACTCTCAATCGTCCACCGATGGTCAATAATGGCTTCATTGGCTGCCATTCACTACTCGCTAATGCATTTCGTTTACACCGTTCTCGTCTGTGAGAGCGATGCACCTGCTCTTCGATGGACGGAACTTCACTTTGAAACCATCATTTTTGACGATCTATGAATATAAAATGTATCTGATACAGGTTGGTTAAGTGAGGGCATCGGATGGAATCAATAAGACCACTGATGTTATTGCAGCTCGTAATGAATTGAAGAATTCATACTGTTCCGATGTATAGGCCCTGAATAATAATAATAATAATAGGTATATTGGTATAAATAATAATTGGTGTAATAATAATTGCATCTCAATAGGAGTTTACATCCCAAATTGTCCGTTCCACGGTTGTACTTCCCCCGACAACAGGGAGGCCGTGGACTTTGAGTTTGGAGTGTCTACATGACAGAATGGTACTAGATACAGCCTGTAAAGTCGTCAGGAGTTCAGATCCCCTTCTCTGCTTGGTCCATGACCATGAGAGAGCAGGAATTGAAGCATTTCTCTTTAGGGCAGCTGCCCGAGCAGCTGATGAATTTTCTACACTGAACGAGGTGACTATAACTCTGTCACCGAGTTGGAACCTGTTCAGCAAAAAGCTCAGATAAAAGCCGCAGAGATCACCTCACTTCTGCGGAAAAACAAGGATAAGCCAATGCATGGGGGTCTTCTTCAATAACATTGGAGACCTTGGCTCATCAAAGCGCCTGACGTTCGCTTTTCTCAGGTCGAGTGGGCTGAAGTCGGAAGCTGAGGGGTTCATCATGGCTTGCCAGGATGGTGTCTTCAGCGTCTTAGTCTACCGCAGTCGCGTGATGGGTATAGAGGTTCCTGACACAAGGTGAAGGGCCTGCCGCGAGGCGCCCGAGACACTAATACACTCGCTATCAGCATGTCCAGCATATGCGGTCTCGGCCTATATCCATCGATATAATGCGGCCCTAAGAGTGCTATATTATTATCTACGGCACTCTTATGGTATTGACGAGACACCGGTGTTGCACTACGCTCCGGGGATATTGAATCCGTTGTGGGGAACGAGAAGTGCTGAATTTATTGGAAATATTCGTTCCCCACCCTTAGGCTCATACAAGCTAATAAGCCTGATGTAGTCCTTCTCGACCACCAGACCAAGACGATATTTGTCGTGGAGTTTTCAGCTCCTGGCGAGATGAATATCGTCAGAAAAGAGGAGGAAAAACTGATAAAATATCGAGACTTTCTCTTCGAACTTCGCAGACTCTATCCAGATCACTCTGTCAAGATGGTTGTTCTGATTAATGGAGTCCTTGGTGGAATGATGTCTTCTCTACTCTCGAATCTTAAAATCATACCGGCTTGCCGCACTAAGGCAGAACTCTTAGCCGCACAGATGCAGAAGGCTGTCATTCTTGGCTNTTCTTCTTTTAATTTTTCAATTTTTTCAGCTTTTATTAATATTTCAATTTTTATTTGTTTGGTTGTTGCTTCTATGTTATTCCTTTGTAATTTCAGTTTTTTCTTTAATAAAATTGTTATTTTCGGTTATCCTTTTTTATTTTTTTCAGGGTTATCAAATCAATTTATATTATATCAGACAATGGAAGTCCTAACCGATGAAATATACCACGAAATATTGTCAACCACCTTCAAATATAGTGAAAATATTCAGTAAAATATCTCTCTTAAGTTTCTTTTTCAGCGCACCAGAAAAAATAAGCAGCCAGGGTAGAAAAAATAAAAAAGAGTGTCTGGGAGGTTTTATGTTTTGGTGTGGTAAGCTGATTTCGGAATCGAAGACTGAGGTTGTGTACGTCCGTTCTGTAACTTATTTTTCTAAAAAGATAGCTTGGTTTCTTGTCATTGATTATTTTAAGACAGTAGAATGTAGAATGCGTTGAGACTCCATATGTAGCCATCCGATATCTAAAATGGTGTGATATACGGTCGCGTCTTTCCAGTTATCAGCCTCACACATGAATTCTGTAGCTTTTGTAATATATTCTCCAATTCGATAATTGGTGTAAAAAGAACCGTTTGATCATATATTATCCCAAAACCATTGCAGTTCAATTCCAGAGATTCAAAACAGGAAAACTTTCCACAGAACAACTAAACATTAATAATCAGACAATAATATTTCAAGAAAGTTGCAAATTTCTAGATACAATTGTACAATCTCAGATGGGAGGAATGCATCACTATGATCTGCTCCAAATTGAATAAACATTACTTCGCAATAAAAAATCTGACAAGTTGCCTTGATGCGGAGGGTATAATTTGTGTACTATGCATTGGTTTACTCGACTATAAGTTATAACATTGTAGCTTATGGTTTGGCCACCGATAGTACCAGAGTCTATTTGGCACAAAAAAGGATAATTCGCCCGATGTTCCATTTGGATTATGGAGATTCCTACAGAAATATATTCAAAGGGAAAAAACTTCTAACTTTCACGAGTATTTATTAATAATAACTTCTGATTCACATCTACATTCACAAAAACAGTCTCATGCAAAATTCAAAATTTCACAACTACCAAACAAAAAAACGAATTTAGACTAGAACTAGCCACATGAAACAATTACAAAAAATCACCAAAATATGCAGGTGCGAATTCCTACAATTTATTTCCTCATGAATTGAAAAACCAATCGAACCTGTTCAGATTCAAGTCTAAACTGAAATATTTTCTGCTCCTGAATGCATTCTCTGATATAAAGGAATTCACGATGTGATGTCAGAGTCCTATTGACGATTTTAATTCTATTGGATAGTCTTATACAAGTAATATTTTATGGATATTAATCGTTTTTATTTTATTTTAACAAGAAGCAAAATGGAACTATGGTATTTTGACTTGTCAGTCCAATGTTTAATTGGTGTCTGATCAATAAACTTCTATCTATCTATCTATTCTTGTCAGCTTGAAGGAAATTGGGACCATATACTACGTCCGCAAAATTGGCATGTGACAACAGTAAAGATTCGCACAAGGTCATTTTGTTTTTTTTGTTCAACAGTGTTCTGTTAGAATATGTCATTTTGAGAATGCTGTACCCTCGTTTCAGAATTTGCAGTTATAGAAACCTTGTCTAGATTGGGTTTACGTGACAATGTTCTTCCAAAGAGCATAACTACTGACTTAGAGGGATTGACAGCTAAGCAATATTTGGTTGAAAATTTCATCAGAGAACAAAAGTCATCATTAAGTTTTTCCTGTGTTATCTCAAAAGTATCTTCATCGCATTCTATGTAGATTTGAGTATCATCGGCGTAGCAGATGACAGAAAAATATTGAAGATAATCTGGAAATTGTGATGTATATAATACAAATTGTAGTGGGCCCTATATGGACCCTTGAGGAACACCGTTATAGATATTGATGAGATTCGACGTAGAGTTTTTGAAGATGACTCATTGTGATCGGTTCTGTAAGTAATTTCCAATCAACACAGTTGCACTCGGTGCGAATCCAAGGTAATTCAGAAGAGATATAAGAAGTACATGTTTGATGCGGTTGAACGCCTTTAGGTAATCGAGCGGAACTAGAAGAACTACTTTTAGTAATGCAGTTGTGCAGCTAAAATTTGTTCGAAAACCAGATTGACTAGGTGGTAGAATATTAAATTCATCTAGATAATTTTTATTTGTTAACTTGTTATTTTTTCAAAAACCTTGAATATTGCACAAAGTATACTGATCTTTCGCTCAAATTATCTGGGAAAGCTACTTTAGCTAAAGGCAGAATATGTGATTGTTTCCAGATAGTCGGATATTCATTATGTTCTAGACAATAATTGAAAATATGAGTGATATGAGGAATAATGATAGGGCAACAATGTAATAGCATCTTGATACTCAGTAGGTTCGGACCTACGGCATCAGTTTACTCTGATTGAGGGTATGAATAAAATATCATAAAGGGAATCCTAAAGGACAAAGAAAATAGCCGAAGAAAAAGTGTTTGGTTATGCAGGTCCACGTGTTACATAACCATCATTAAAAGTTTAGAGTGCTCAAATTTCATTCTGATGCTCAGACTTCCTTCCTTGTCTGTCATCTGGGGTGTACATTTGTTTGTTTCAATTATTGTATTTCTTCATTTCTTCATCTGTTTTAGGTCAATTGGTAAGGCATTAAAAAATTTCGAACCAGAAAAAAAGAATGTTCTTTGTGTTGACGTTTTTTAAAGAATTGGATATTAACATTCATGTTTGTGGTAGACCTGTTTATTCTAGCATCTTTCTGGTTGAATTTCTCTTGATTAATGAACATTCTCTTCAAACACTGGTGAGTGTATAATAGTTCAACATTTAATACATTTGCTTCCTGATATAGCTCATCGGTAGAAGAACGTTAATTTTTTTCAGAATGATTTTTAATAGTGTGTTTTGTGTTGTTTGCATAATGTTCAGTGTTTTGAAGGATCCACCCCATATTGTGATGCAGTAAGACAGAATTGGTTCGGCTTGGGAGTTGTAGAGCATCATGAGGATGTCTCTTCGAGAATAAAAACTATGGATAAGTATTCTAAGACGTTTGTTTACATGCATGATATGCATGTAAACACATGCATGTCAACACATGCATGCATGTGTTAATCTAGGACTATCTCTAAATATTTAATCGATGACACTTCTTTAATAGCTGAACACACATACATTTTTGTGACAGTTTATAGAGTGTAGTTTCAGAGAAAAATTATGTGGTTGACTAATCACCGTTGGTGTAAAGGCAACAAATTTGGGCTTATCAATATTTAAGGTAAGCTCATTTAAATTCAACCATGCATATATATTCTGTGAATTTGTTTGGGTGGTGTGTTTAACTTCCTCCCAATTCTTTCCCGCACAGATCAAGGCCGTGCTCTCAGTATAACAAATAAGGTGTCCTGGACCATCTATTTTTGCTACATTGTTCATGTACAATATTGAGCCTAGCACTGTTCCTTGAGGCACCCTGATTTTCACTAATGACTCCGTACTTCTCAATTTGTACTTTCTGAACTCTATTTCTTGAATAATTGGACATAAGAATTTATGGGAGACCACATTACTTTGCTGCTTTACAGCAACTTCTCTAATAGTGATTCGACGATTCTCCATAACAATTTTCTTTACTTTCTCGAAATTTTTATCGGTTGTTGATGTGCTGGGACCTCCTGGGCGAACGTGTTCATTCATATCTAGTATATCACTTGTAAACATTTTTCTGAGTCCAGAGTACAATCACCGTATGCCCCTGTCAACATTTCAAGTGTTTTTTGAGCACTCGATTTCATTTTTACACAAAATTTGAAGTTTAATTTCGGAATTCAGTGAAGCGAAATTGATAGTTGGAAAACAAGGAATACAGAGGATTATATATCATTGATGATGATGATAATACTCAAAGCTATGAGAAAAACACAACCACTTTTTCCCTTGCCTTATTAATTACGGTCAACAAACCGAAAAATAGTTTATACTCTTTGAAAAATAACAATTTATTTAAGGAGGATTGAAAATGAAAATTATTATTTTTTCCTTTGCTTATTCTGCTGAAATTTTATCAGGGCCGCATGCTATTTCATTTCCGAGTGTCTTTGATGCATTATTTATCTGTTCTCCGTTAATGATAGTTGAAGTCAGCAATTTACGTGGACTTTTCGGCATTTTCTCCATCCCCAGCCATCAATTTCTGTCGCAGCACGACACCTCTGAGACTGGATTAATCGCATCTTTGCAAACATTCTTTTTTCCCAATCACGAGTTTCAATTCAAACACGAAAACAACGAATGGCCCACATAAATAATAAACGTTACAGCTTGAATAATAAAAAGTCAGCTTACCGGTGGCCAGTTGTTTGAGATAAGTTCTGTCCATTATGAGCGCTGTCAAAAAACATTCGGACGAATGAAAATCCAGAAATTATGATGCCCCATAAATTGTTTTCGTAAAGAGTAGATCGTTGAGCAAATAAAAACTTGAAAACGGAGGTCAAGAAAATAAATAACATCAGAAATTAATTGAAATGTAGCTAATTATTAATTAGAAAGGTGAAACATTTTTGTTATTCACGGAAGACTTATCACAATGTATGTAGAATTCAGTTTGTTAGTGAACACGCTTGAAAAAGCTACTGTGCAGCGAAACACGTGTTGCGGATTTGTTAATCTGTTCTACCATTGACGGACAAAATTCGTGTTTTTATTGTTCTAAAATTCTGGAAACGAAGATATTATTCAAATGCTTGACATGGGTTTTGTCTTCTCCTAAATCCGTTTCTATATGATCTTAACTTTCAATAAATTTTCTAATGAAAATGTCACATATTTCTAGATATCACGCTGTTTTGAAACATTTCCTAATTTTTTGGTCACTTAGAATAAGCAGTTCTATATTTTGCTTGAAAATATCTATGATCTCTTCGCTGTTAAGAAATTGTTCATATTCAAACTTGTCCCTGCAATTATTGTGCTTCTATTGTAAAAATTATCTTCTTGATGTTGAAATCAATTGTGAAGGAGATTAAGGGTAATGCCTTGACAACTTTGTTGTTCCACCCTATATATGCCATTCAATCCTTTTAATTAAAGTGTCTGCAATTGATTGAATCCTCGTAAAACGACACCATTAGACACCCCTGCAGTGTATATACACACACCCTCACTCTTGAGAATTGTGGGGCGATCTCATCAGACTGGGTTAGGTTCAACAACAGTAAAAATTGAAGTGGAATTTAATATGCAGAACACCCCGAACTGACTCTCTTTTAATTCTCAGAACGAGGTTATGACTACAACAGGTTCGAAAGAAATGTAGAGTAATTATTCAGAGAACAAATATTTTCTTTCAACTATTAATATGAACCATATAAAATTCTATTGCAAGAAGTATGTGAATTGAAAATGGGAATTTCTCAAGAGCGATACGGGCATTGAGGCCCATTTCTGGTTGAATGGGTTGAATTGAAAATCGAGTATCATTCCTTGAACTAGGCTGAAGCGGACAACAATCAACAGGCAGATGGGGCGATGACACACCTTCAGTGCAGTTCGGTTTTCAATTATCGGAAATCATCGACTTTATGTTAATGATAGATACTACCTTGCACTGACGAGTTGCCACACGAGGGGGCAATGACCAATTTGAAAATGCTCTTTTACTTTCAACATAAAATTTACCGCTTCTTTACGCTTAACGCACGTTTCCTCGTGTAACGCCATCTAGGGGACTAAAAACAGTAACTATTTCTTATCCGATAGTTGTCAAACTGTTCAATAGATGGCGATAATCTTTAATGCGAAGCGAGAAGTTTTTAATCTCCATTCTCGAAAGTACTAGGCCCGCCCGCTGCCTCATATGAAAGCGCGCGCGACATCCAGCCAGTAATGTCATTCGACGATATTACGATATTACAAGTAAATTCAGTTAGCGACTAGCTAGGTAAAGTACTGTGAATACTGTGAGTAGTGTCATTAGTAAGTTTTCAATACTTGATTTTTTACTTCGGCATTTTTGAAGACGAAATTATGTAGGAAGCGAAAAAGAAGGAACGGCAGTATAGCGCGGAATATATAAAATATGGATTTATCGAAAATCCCACGAATCCTTCTTCGTCTATGTGCCTTCTTTGTCAAAAAACATTTTCGAATATACCGATGAAACCCTCGAGGCTACAAGATCATTTGAATGAAATGCATTCAGAAAAAAATTACAAGTGTGACTTATTTTCAAGAACTGGAAAAGGAACACTCAGCTCAAGAAACTATGTCAAAACTTTTTTCAGCGACTTCTAAGCAAGACGAAGACGGACTCCAAGCTTCTTACAATTTCTCCTTGCTAGTTGCTCAAACAGGTAAACCTCACACAGTAATAACTCCTGGGCTCCATAAACCAGCGGCAGATATTATCCGAAAAATTCCTTTGAGCAGTAGTTCCGTGCAAAGACGAATTGATGAGATGGCTGAAAACATTGAAGAGTCATTGTGCAATCAACTAAGACTTCTAATTCTCAATTCAGTTAGATGAGTTCACTGTACCAACCGATGAAGCATTGTTGTTGTCAAACATGAGGTTTATTAAAAAACAGAAAATATATCAAGAACTACTATTTGCCAAAAATTTAGAGACGGATACAAAAGGAGAAACCACATCTAATACACTGAAAAAATTTTGTGATGAGAAAGAAATTCCACTGAAGAATGTTATATCAGTTGCTACGGATGGCGCTCCGGCTATGACGTCACAAAGGCTTCATAGCTTACTTATAAAATATAATTTCAGATGTGCTTGCTGTACATTGCATCATTCATAGGCAACATTTGGTTGCGAAAAATTTGAGTGAGCGTCTCTTTCAATCACTGCAATATATCATCAAAGCGGTCAATAAAATCCAAAACA
>NW_019290911.1:0-13581 GCF_000500325.1 Leptinotarsa decemlineata | reverse complement strand
AAAAAAAAAAAAAAAAAAAAAAAAAAAAAAAAAAAAAAAAAAAAAAAAAAAAAAATACTGAAATGTATATCTTAGTATCTATATAGACTTAATCTCTGTTGTCTTTTGTTTTATGTCACTTATTCATCAATTTTATATTTTATATTGTTTACATGTCAATTTTAAATTAATTGTGACAAACGGATATATCGTTTTATACCATTATTGTTATGTATATACTATTACTACTTTATTTTATTATATTATTTTACATACCTGTTATTTTCCAGAAAAAAATCGTTTGTTATTCTCTATTTATTAACGAAACAAGTGATGCATCACTTATCGTTTGCCTTACTTTATTCAATTACTTTGCAATTGTGTGTACTATTTATTCATTTTTTTATTCGTGAATAAAGTATTATTATTTATAGGTCATTCGAGTGCTTTCACTTATCACCTCTTCTCTCGGTAGTTGGTCGTTTTTCGCTTGATTAGGGGTTTCCATATGTTACGTATCTCTACGCTAGCTTGACTAAATGCTTTATTGGGCAACATGTACGTGGCTTCTTTGAATTTTCTCCTAAACCAGTGTTCCTCTTTGTGGATGATTCCAGGATGATTTCACTTGATGTTATGTTAATGAGTCCAAACATGCTCTGGTATTCCGGATTTGCTGTCCTGTGTGAGTGGGTTTTCGATATATAGATGTTTCCCATTTAGTGTCGATCCTCGTCGTCTAAGAAAAGCAATTCGTTGTGGACTTCCTTCTCCATTATGAAAGTGATGGAAGGACTTACGTTGTTGATGTGCTTCAGGAAAATGTCTAGTTCTGCATTCCCATGGCTCCATATTATGAAGGTGTCGTCTACGTATCTCAACCAGACTCGGGGCTTTTTGTGGGCTTCTTCAATGGCCAGAGTTTCAAACCACTCCATAATATACACTAGATATTTAATTAATAAAAGTAGGTAGATGGCTGTCTGAACGGATTGCATTTTGCAATTATCGATATTATCATATTATCAGAGGTTTTTTTTTTTAATAGGTACCGACGTATTACCTCTACTCTCAGTTATATATGTTGTTAAACGTTGTACCTTGAGACTCAGCCGTGGCCTACGGCGCCCCAGTAAAGGTTCCACGGCGCCCCAGGGCACACACTTTGAAAAACACTGCTGTACAGTTAAAGCTGACACTTAAAACTGTACGTGTGTGGCTATTTTGGTCACAGTTCGACTCCAATTTTCCAACTGTACAGTTTAACTGAGGGAAATGAAATTATCCATATTTTTTACTGAAATGACAAACTGAACTGAGTGTATGTGACAGTTTGAAGTAGCATTGTCCATACTTCTCAGTTCAGTTTGTGTCATGTTACAGTGACGAATAGAAAATGGGGAATGTTATCGCCGTCGTTTTCAGTTCAGGAACTAATCGCGATTTGAGTATTGAAATTCGGTATAGGTGCAGTTATAATTACTTGAAATTTTTGTTATCTGTTCAGAATGTGGCATCTTAGGACAAGTACTAATGGTAATGACGCGTGTGGTAACTATGCAGGCTTTTTTCCAGTGTAGTGATTCCAATAGCGATGGTGAACAATGCGAAAAAGATATACCAGTGAATAAGATCAGGATGCTAACGTATTCTAAAAACACTTCAATGTGTGATTTTCACTAGACAGTTTTACAAAAACGCAACACGTGTTTCGCCATACAATGGCTTCCTCGGGCGTGGATTAAGACACGCCCGAGGAGTGTGTTGAGAGTGAAATATTCTCTATAACATAGAGAATATTCATTTATTTATTTATTCAATACATCCAGCATGCCAAAAAGCCCATTTACAGGTGTATACAATTAGAAATATGATAATTATACATATAGTAAGGTTAATTTTGAATAAAACGAAGAATCACTTTTTTGAATTGTTTAAAAGTTAGAAAAAATATATCTATAGGAACATTATCAACACTTCTAGATATAGTAGTCATGAGAGAATGAAAATGATGCAGTGTATTGGCAACCGGAATATGAAATGTGCTACAGAATCTAGATGAAATACGCAGTATACTGACTAGCATTTGAGACAATAGAGGTGAGCAATCTATGTCTCCATGTATTATTTTATATGCAAATCACATATCTCGGCTTTGCCTAAATTTTTTTAGAGATATCATTTGTTACTCGTCCAACAATTAGTAATATCTATAACCCCTCTCGAGATAAGCACCATATTATTTGAAATATGCATATTTCAAAAACATTTTTTAACATTTTCTAAACTAGATATACCTATGTGTATAGGTGGTTTGCATTAAAGTTTCACCTTCTAGTACATAGTTGAATGTTACCGATAATATTTTACGTGTGAATGTCATTATTTTACATTCATTTGTGTTTAAGTACAATTTATTATGAATACCTACACCAATTAGTTAAAGAATTTATGTCCTCCTGCAATGTGGAACAGTCTGTTTCATCTTGGATTTCACGATATATTTTCATGCGTCATCTGCAAACAACAATTTATGAGAAGTGATATCATGGGCAATGCCATTTATAAATAGTATGAATAATAATGGTTCAAGATTAGACCCTTGTAGGACACCCGAACTCGCTACAAAGCAGGAGGCTTTTATACCATCACATTCAACGTAACTACGTCGGTCGGATAAATGTGATTTCAGGAGCGACTGAATATTAGATGATATGCCAAAATTTGACAGTTTCTTTAGCAGCTGTTAATGTGACACTGGATCAAACGCCTTGCTGAAGTCCGTATAGATGACGTCAGCTTGGCGCTTATTATCAAATTGAGTGAAAATACAGAGATTAGTTTCAGTACTACGAGCCTTGATAAAGCCATGTTAGACCAAGATTTTTACATTCATTAACAATAATAAGTTTGTCACATCCAATTCTAACATCTATTTTGTTACCTAATTCAGCCCTTTTACGTTTAGTACTTATCAGTAGCAGATGAGATTTTTTAGAGTTTAATTTTAAGTTGTGCGCGATAGAGAAGCTCGACAGATTTTCAAGATCTTCGTTAACCAATGCAACAGCATCATTCCAGTTGTTCTTGGCAAAACAATAATACAATTGTGTATCATCAGCATAATGATGAATAGTAGAGTTATTAATTATACGGTGAAAATCTGAAATATACAGTGAAAAGAGTAGAGGGCCCAGAATAGAGCCTTGAGGGACTCCGAACCTTATAGGTAAGTGATGGCTTTCGATTTACATCCGAAAAAATTTTTTTCATAAGAGGGTATATTGAAATTTCGCGTTTCTCCCGGTATTTCTCACCCCATCCGAGATTATTTTGCCAATCCTCATTTTTTGCGATATCAGTCTCATTTCCAGCTGAAATCCCTTCCAAAGAAAACGTTTGTTATTTCCTTCCGAGTTCATTCCCCCGCCATTGAAACTGCCCAATAAGTGTAAAATCCCATCAGAATTAGACAAATCAAACGAAAATTCCAATATAAGCAATTACGGGAATTATCGATCTGGTATTTATTTTCGATTAGACTTCAAAGCACCCTCGAGGTTTCAGAGATTATTCCGCCTTTATTTCCCCGATCTGATAAAGAATTCAAAAGATCAAGGATCCGATTCCCTTGTATAAAAAACGCCACATTGTTGATTTTACATTTCCTGGATCGAGATGGGACTATGAAAAGTGACCCATGTCTGATTTGTACCGTCGATAAAGGCATCAGTCAGAACAATGCGGTTATCTCGAGTTCTGTTTTTGTATTTGAAAGGTAAAACGATATTGGACAAGTTTTGATTTGTTTGTCGTGTAACGGTTTTCCTTGTCGGGATGGTTTCATTCGTCCTCGTGACATTCTCATACGAGATTAACTTGAGTTACCTGTCTTTGGCATGTGATTCACTTCGAATACATTGAAAAATTTCGTGAGAATCTCAATGAGAGATTTGCAACAAATAAGGATATGATCAGAGATTTTTTTAAGTTGCCTTATCATCAAATGTTTTATTGAAACCTTTCAGTATATTTAATTCATCATTGTGGCACTAGTCTTCTCATTATTTTCTTCAGTGTTGTTCTAGCGTTTATAAAAACCTACTGTACTTTTCTTTTAATTTTTATTTCACCGAAAGTAATCCTAATTGATTTTATAGAAAGTTTCTGAGGAGTAGGCAATCCAATTTACACCTTTTGTCTCGCTAAGATTTTCACTTCTCATTACACATATGATAATTAGTTTCTGGTACAGATTGATAAGTTTTTTTTTCAGTAGGACCGATTCATTCGGATTCCTTCGAGGTAGATTTGCTATTTCCGTAAAACCGAAAGTCAAGAATGAGGTGTTGCCAAAATTATTTGTGTGAATTCCTCAGATTAGACTTGCGCTGTAGGTGGTGATCCTTGATCATGAGAACGGCAAGAAGTGGTGCCATTTTTTGGAAAGGAGAGTGATGAACGAGAATCTCGAGAGGGGATTTGTTTAGTGGTGAGCCGTGTGGTCCATTTTCAAGAATTTGAACGATATCTTTATGCATACTGTGGAATTTTCAGGTTGATCCGTTGAATAGTTTGCCAGAAACGGCTAATTAACGCTCATCATGAAAAGCCCTCTATAAGAGTGTTTGCCATAAGGAAAACAGGAACAGTATCGCATAACGTCTAGAAGTATATTTATTAGGTTGTTTCCAAATTTTTGACCGTTTAAATGTAACATAGTTTTCTTGGTCCATCTATCTATACTATTATAAATGTGAAAGTTTGTGAGGACATTTGCAGGACCAACATCTTTCAAATATTCGCCACGGCTTCTTTGAGTGGAGCATATCCGAAACGTCCAATTTTTCATGACTCTGGCGCATGAATCAGGCTGAATTTGGCATAAGTTAATGTTGGTTTTGAGGACCGCTGTCTTTTGTGACTAATTTGCGAACACCTGCGACTTGAGAGAACCCCACAAAAAAAGTCTAACGGGGTCAAATCGATTGATCTCGGGGGCCAGTTTACGGCATCTCCACGTGAGATGATGCCCTCAAATCGCTCATGCAGAATATCCAATGTGGCATAAGCTGGGTGGCAGGTAGCATCGTGGCTTACAAAATGAACCGTCTTATACAGGATACTGATATCGTTTTAGCATTTTTTTTTCGTAGTGTCTATTCAAAAACATGGGTAAAAAAATAAAACTCCACTTAGATGGCCATGACTTCAAATCTGGATGTATTTTTCAATGCTGAACAACTTTTTCAAATAACATTTCTCGAATTTTTCAAAATAAGAGTACTTTACTCCTGTCTCAAAATCAAATATTTGAAGGATCCTCGTATATTACGTGTGTTTTACTGTATTTTATTGATGCGTGTTTAGTTTCAGGGGATGCACAAACTTTTATCAGGAATAACTTTTTGTCGAAAAACCCTTAATAAAGAAGTTTCCCATATGATGCATACTTTGGGGGTGACACTGTATGACTTTGACTGTCGTTATTATTAACTGAGCTTTGTATATGTATAGAAGCAATCAATAACTTCAACAAAGCAACAGGACAATGTAACTCCTGAAACACCTTGATCCTAGAAAAGAGATGAACGGTCATAATCATAAATACACGATTCTAATTTCCAGACATGGATGGCCAGAGAGTTTGATTCCAATCGGTTGAATTTACTTGTCTTTGTAGCAAAATACCACCCTCACTATAATATCTGCGAATACGCCCCTGGCTGGCAAAGACTACTCTATCGCAGGTACGGAACAAAGACAAACGAATATTTGGCGACACGTTGTCTACCCAAGCACGGCCGGTATTCCCCAAAATTCTCTGTTTTATTGCCGTTGTGTACCAGGTGCTATTGATTGGACACCTGCACGAGAACAATTGACTGCCGTTGCTAGGTTACCGATGATTGCACGCTAAATCTGAGGATTTGAAAATCTGCATGCGTCGCAAGAGTACGGCTTTGAAGCTTTCAGTTGGAAGTTTAAGCTCTTTTGTCGCATTATCAATTGGTGAAATTTCGTTTCAAAGAAAACGATTATCCGGTTAAAGCACGAAATGACAAATATAATATGACAGAATCCGCATTATGGTGAGGTTTGGTATAATGTGGATATTGGTTGGTTGTTTGAAGTTTTGAAAAGGAAATTGTACTAATGACATAAAACAAATCTGAAGTGGTTTGATGATGTCTCATAAAATATAAATCCCGATCATATAAGTAATGAAATATATGTAAGATTACCCACATATATAGACAACTTATTCATGCTACTGCACAGAAGCGTTTAAAAGTAGGTGTACGTCACATTTATTGCAAGAAGTATGTGAATTGAAAATGGGAATTTCTCAAGAGCGATACGGGCATTGAGGCCCATTTCTGGTTGAATGGGTTGAATTGAAAATCGAGTATCATTCCTTGAACTAGGTTGAAGCGGACAACAATCAACAGGCCGATGGGGCGATGACAAACCTTCAGTGCAGTTCGGTTAGATACTACCTTGCACTGACGAGTTGCCAAACAGCCCGAAACCGGTCTGCTGATATAATCCAACACCCTTCGTGGTATTAGCCAGGAGAGTAGTTGTTATCTGATAGGCGTCAGTCTATTGACCGACAGTTGAGGAGTTGAGACTGGTCTGGACAAATTGTTCCTTTAGTTTAGTCTTTCTCAAAGTGGGTGATAACGCCCCCTTGTTGGCGATGGAGGCCTATGGGGGGCAGTAAAGGGCACAGAGAAGATTGGGGTGCGTTGAAGTGGTTTAGGGGGCGATGACCAATTTAAAAATGCTCTTTTGCTTTTAACACAAACTTTTCCTCCTTTACGCTTAACGCGCGTTTCCTCGTGTAACGCCATCTAGGGGACTGAACAGTAACTATTTCTTATCCGATAGTTGTCAAACTGTACAATAGATGGCGGTAAGCTTCAATGCGAAGCGAGAAGTTTCTAGTCTCCATTCTCGAAAGTACTAGGCCCGCCCGCTGCCTCATATGAAAGCGCGCGCGCCATCCAGCCAGTAATGTCATTCAACGATATTACGAAAACGAGTAAATTCAGTTAGCGACTAGCTAGGTAAAGTAGTGTGAATACTGTGAGTGGTGTCATTAGTAAGTTTTCAATACTGGATTTTTCATTTTGGCATTTTTGAAGACGAAATTATGTCGGAAGCGAAAAAGAAGAAACGGCAGTCTAGCGCGGAATATATAAAATATGGATTTATTGAAGATCCCACAAATTCTTCTTCGTCTATGTGCCTTTTTTGTCAAAAAACATTTTCGAATAAACCGATGAAACCCTCGAGGCTACAAGATCAATTGAATGAAATGCATTCAGAAAAAAATGACAAAAGTGTGACTTATTTTCAAGAACTGGAAAAGGAACACTCAGCTCAAGAAACTATGTCAAAACTTTTTTCAGCAGCTTCTAAGCAAGACGAAGACGGACTCCAAGCTTCCTACAATATCTCCTTGCTAATTGCTCAAACAGGTAAACCTCACACAGTAATAACTCCTGTGCTCCATAAACCAGCGGCAGATATTATCCGAAATATTCCTTTAAGCAGTAGTTCCGTGCAAAGAAGAATTGATGAGATGGCTGAAAACATTGAAGAGTCATTGTGCAATCAACTAAGACTTCTAATTCTCAATTCAGTTAGATGAGTCCACTTTACCAACCAATGAGGCATTGTTTTTGTCATACGTGAGGTTTATTAAAAATGAGAAAATATATCAAGAACTACTATTTGCCAGAAATTTAGAGACTGATATAAAAGGAAAAACCATATCTAATACACTGGAAAAATGTTGTGATGAGAAAGAAATTCAACTGAAGAATGTAATATCAGTTGCTACGGATGGCGCTCCGGCTATGACGTCACAAAGGCTTCATAGCTTACTTATAAAATATAATTTCAGATGTGCTTGCTGTACATTGCATCATTCATAGGCAACATTTGGTTGCGAAAAATTTGAGTGAGCGTCTCTTTCAATCACTGCAATATATCATCAAAGCGGTCAATAAAATCCAAAACACCTCTTTAAATGACACATTATCATTATCAGCTTTGTGCTGCTAATGATGAAGATTTCAACCAATTGCTATTTCATACAGAAGTGCGTTGGTTATCAAGAGGTAACTGTCTGATTCGATTTTACAATCTATTTGACTCTGTAATAGAGTTCTTGGAAAACAAAGACAAAGAATTGCACGACAACCTCATCACTTCAAAGAATGATATTGCNCTTAACTTGTCTTTTTTAATTGAAATTTACACTGTTCTAGGTTTTTTGTAGGACCTAGTATAAATATACTCGTACATAACAACACTCTTTCTTTTGAGAAAAAATATTGCTCCGAAGGACATCAGATATCCTACCTTGGGTAATAACTTTTCTACTTTTTCTGAATAATATATTTACTGGCTGATTGGTTGCACCAAGTTTGAAGATATTGTTTCTTCTCATGTCACGTTTTTTTGTGGTACCTACAGGAATCTAAAGCAATACTATAGGTTCAGAAGAAGTAAGTTAAGAAAAACAACCCTTTGATATTCTCTGAAACTGTAGCTACAGAAACAAACTGTGAAAGTTGAGATAGTAGGTGAGGGCTGAAATGGAGCAACCACTCAGAACAAAAATAATCATCGAACAAATACCTATAATGTCCAAGCAATTAGACGAGTTTCAAGGAAGCTTCCATCTGCCAAACAAAACAAAATCCTTTTTCATTTCCACAATTGTTCCAATAACAAAACTAATGAATCAGTTGATTCATGTGTCTGCAGATTACTGAATGGTGTCACTTATTATTCACTCAAGAAATCATACCGAAAATTCGTAAAAAAGCCATCAATAACCAGCTTCTGCTCTTTATGTAAAAGATAAAAGTCTTTAACGTGACTATGTGAATTAGATCCATTCCATTCCAAGTAATAGGTGGCGGAAAGAGGAGGTCATAGGTTACTTCAGCAAGAGCTTGAGTAGTGTGCAGCAAAAAGGAAGTTTTTGTTACCAGGAAAGAAAAGTAGGTTCTACAAATGGGAACACATGGAAAATAGGAAAATAGCAATACCCTCATCAAATACCAGTAAATAAATTAATATCATTTCCCTAATGGCAACTAATCTGAAGGTAGCAATGGATCCATAGAGTACCTGAGATTATTTCCAAGAGGCGAAACCACAGGTTCTTCGAGATGGGAGTTTATCCTAAGCCGCAAAAAATTAGAAGATGAGTGTGTTTGGTGACCAAGATAAACACTTTTTTTAAGGACAAATCACAAGCCCTACAGGAAAATCCTTGAGGCGCTTTCAAAACGGTGTCTGTGCTAAATTAGCGATGCACATTGGATTTGATTGGTGGAGATTAAATCCATTTGGAAAAACGTTCTCAGGAAGTTTATTCAACATAAACGCAGTTCTCCAGATGAAAGAGTCCTTGGACAGTGAAGTTCGAGGTGTACTGAGTTGAACCTCAAAACGATGAGCAGTCACAGTCCGTCGCGTATTTCTGATATGTACTGCTGATATGCGATTACCTACCGAGGCTTTGGCTAAATCTTGGGGCACTCCAGTACTAGCCCTGAGGTAACAGGTTATCTGTTCAAGACTCTTTTCTGGATGAAATCTCCAAAGAGCAAACCAGAACCCAAAAATAAGGCATCTGTGATCAACCCTCAGCTGTGCAGGGTAAGACAAAGATAGAATATCGTCTGATGGTTGGTGTCAAAGTTTGGATTTGCAGCAGATCGTCTTCAGAAGCCTCGTTCATTATTGGCGTTCATTGGTTCTAGTCCTTTGTCAATCCAATAAATGGTGTCTCCGTAAGGAGACATGTTATAATCCAGACCATAGACAGTTTGTTTGGTCTTCCTTTTGAGTATAAACAGAAATATAAGTCAAATCACAATACAATAAATACAATTAAAATAACTTATAAGAGAAAAACAATACATATAGAATTAGTTGAAGTAAAAAGACCTAATCTCAGAGATGGAACAGTAAAAAATGTGGAGCTGACAACTTGCTGAATTGCATTTGACAGACATGTTACGCAGTAGTGAACGTTTCAGAATATTTCTACGTGGTGTTGGCAGATAAAAAGTATTAACCACTCTAGATGTTGGTCTAGGTACATTGAAATTGAGTTTTTGCAGAATATGTGGGTCAATATTTGAATTATTAATCAGTTTAAAAAGAAAAATTCTGGAGTGACAAACACGACGGCAACTCAAGCTATTTATAGCATGTCTAGCTAACAATGTATCATGGGGAAATCCAATTGGTGGATAGATATTGTCTGATCTATAGGAGATATGATGAGATGGATTCCAGATTATGGATGCATATTCTAATTTGATGTAGATAGATAGAGTGGCTTCAATGTGTGGTATGAAGGAAAGTTTTGTGTCTAAGGTATAACACCTAGATCGGTGAATGTGAGAGGCCGTTGAAGTGGAATATCGTTTATTGAATATTGATATGAGAATGGACGATTTTTCAGTGTTTACGTCATTACATTACATTTACTCGCGTTTAAAGGAAGATTGTTGTGAAAACACTTTCTGTTACATTCGAAAATATCTGCAATAACAAAATTTGCTTAGGTACGTCATACTGAAAATATAAAAAATATACATAGAACACATAAAGAATCTCACAATACAATATATGACTCACAATATAAATACACATATATACACACATACCCACATATACACGCACATATAGGTACATATATTAGGTCCACTGACAATTGAATACCTCATCAATCTTATAAAAGCTTGGGTGACAAGTGAATTTTTCACTTTGAACTTCAATTCTTTGATGTGAAGGTCTTTTCACTCACTAGGCAGAGTGTTATATATTTTTATGGGCAGAAACTCCGTTTGTTTGGCTGTGTTTTGATGATGCATCTTCGGTAGCCTGATGATATCTTTGTGTTTTGTATCATAATTGTGAATCCTGGAGCCACTATTATATTTTTTTTTATTTTTATGTACAAACAATATTGCTTCTAGAATATACATGGAAGGTAATGTAAGTATGATCCATTTTATGAATATTGTTTTTGCATGGGTTCTGAAATCAACTTTTTCCAAATCTCTCCTTATCTTTTTTTGGATAATGAATACTTCACTTGCATGTGAAGAAGCACCATATGTCAGTATTCCATAGTTTATGTGGCAATGAGCCATGCCAAAATATGCAGTTCTCAGCTTAAACTAAACTTCTTAGTCCTCTCAATGCGTAGCGACACTTTGAGAGCTTTTTACATAATGATGTATGTCCATTTGTAACGGTCTAAATTTACTTGTAAATATTGTAGATATTGTTCGTTTATTTATTATGGAATCGACAGAATTGTCATTTATTGATGACGAACTTTTCGTCACAGCTAGAGACACATCTGGTTTGCCAGTGTGCTCAACCTACATTTTCAAAGAGTTTCCGTGATTTTTCTGTAAAAACAACGATGTTTTCACCGCCATTTCTATTGTATCTCGTGTATTGTACACATATCCAACTATTCTACTAGATTTTCCTACGATCAAAAATACTTATTTTCTATCTTGCTACCCTATTGGTCCAAAATAATGAAAGCAAGTTGTTAATCAACGTAGTCGATTGTTTTTTTTTCTAATGAGATTGATAAATCGAGAGGAAGGAAGAAAACCGAGGCCCTCTCACTTTTTGGAGATCAGTGCCCTTTTCTGTACGTGATAGTTAGCATTTTCCAAATAGACATAAATGTTTTCTCAAACATTCTGACGGGAGTAGGTTTATTTGGATAAATAATAAGTGGAAAGTGTGTATTGGGTATTGTTCCAAATATATCGTTGCGAATTTGGAAGGGATGACCTATATTCCGCACTCTTAGGAGGATTAATAAAGCTAACTAAACGTAAGTCAGTCACGCCATTTTACCTCTCGAATGAAAAAAAAATACTTCGAACTGATTTTCTCATTAAATTTTAGTGGCTATCGAAATTCTAACGTTTACATAAATTCATAAGAAGATCAGCAAAACAAAAGCGCAAGGTTCTGCCTCTTAACATTTACAAAGTTACGTATACGATCAGAAACAGAAAAGAGAAAAAAAACAACTCTTCTGAAAAGAAGGTAGGTCACTTATATGATGAATTACTCTCGGTTTGCCTAGGCATAGTTATTGTAATCACTTCAAAGAGGGAATTTATAAACTCGTCAAAGAATTTCCAAGTGTAAAGCAACATCTTCTTTCTGGTAGACAAATGGTTGCTTGTACACATGAATTTCATGATTGTGTTTCTTTGCAAGTAATATTTCCAAAATCAGGCTTTAGTAAAACGGTGGTTTAATGTCTCGTTTTTATATACGGGGGGCAGTATAAACATTCAATCACTTTCGGCTTTTCTTATTATATTCCGTTAACGTTAAAATTTAATAAATTTAGGAAGATCAGACCATCTCAATAAATCTTAATGGTTCGAAATTGGTAATCAATAATTCTGGAGAGATTTGACCTCCAGTAGTTTTTAGTTTGTTTGGCAAACGTTCGATACTTATCTGATACATTGTTTTTGGTTCTTCATAAGGGTTGTTTGGTACGGCTAGATTTTGGATGACACTGATTCTTGGAAGACAGAAAGGGAAACTGGGAACTTACCAGCCTTCACGACAGTTCATTCATTGACCAGGGAATCAAGACACGCAAGTAGTGGGGAAATCTAGACACCTATAGATTATTGTTACTTATTTATTTTAAGAGGAATATCGAATTTAACCTTGTGCGTCCAACCTATATAAATAGTTGTATATATAAATATGTGTATAAATATTTTTGCGGCGTCTGCGCTCTGTTCCGGTGAATTTATTCATTTTGTTTCCAACTGTTACCAATCGGTCACACCGTTGTACAAAGCCATAATAAGAGATCTTGTAATACAAGTTTGGTACTGGTACGTTGTCATTTATTTTTTTATTCCACTTGGTAAATTGGAGGAATAGTTTAATACTCAGGCATTCTATATCGGCAATTAAATTTACCTGGCGCCCAAATATTGCTATCAACATACTTTGAACCCACTGTGGTGAACCGATAGATGCTTATCATAAAAATCGTGACTGCATAAACCCGTAACTAAAAAGGCACGTTACACATTCCAATGTATTTTGTTGTCAAGGTGGAATCCTAGTAGACACACCTCTTTGTCACCGTCAGACATTTGGGATCTATTTGCAATAATTATTTCCTGAGTTTTATTTGCGTTCAAGCATAGAATATTAGCGCTAAAGTATGTTTCGCATTTTGTCAGTGTTTCACATGACAACTGATCTAGTTTCCCCACTTGTTGGTTGCTTATGACAAAAGTTGCATCATCGGCATATAAAAAAACATCTACTGTAGGTACCAGTATATGTAGGAAGATCATTTATGTATACCATAAATGAAAGGGGACAAAGTACGGATCCCTGAGGTACTCCTAGCTTGACAATTTTGGTATCAGATTTTACATTGGTCGCTTCCTTGTGAAACACCCGAGGTAGGTACATATTCCACAGCCATTTCATATTTGTTATCACATAACAATGAAATATTAATCTATCTCTTTTTTCTACATG
>NW_019290910.1:71197-101838 GCF_000500325.1 Leptinotarsa decemlineata | reverse complement strand
TTTACTCCCATCATTCTGCGAAAATCTACTCATTCAGAATCTGAGAGTTGTTCCGCTCAGATTCATAGACATGCGTGGGAATATTTTCTAAGTTCTTTGACGATGGGATTAATATTCATGTTTCTTTTGCTTCCAAGTTCATCTATAATTGAAACTTCAATCTGAATACTATTTACAGAATGTGTCAGAGCTATTTTCCGGGTTTGCTGACCATTGTCTGCATGTGTTTTTGCCTTACGTTTCGTCTACTACTGCGGTATACATTACCATAGGTGATGAGACAACAGACGGAGTGCTATAGTCTATATTACATCGTTGGTTTGGGCTCAGCCACCGTATTTACCAGATTTGGTCCCCTTCGATTTTTTTCTGTTCTTAAGATTGAAAAGACCCATGAAAGAACTGAGTTTTGCGACGATTAGGAGATTAAAACTGAATCGCTGACCTGCCAAAAAGTGCATATCAGAACTGCTTCGAGGGGCTACTGAGCGGGGACAAAACAGAAATTGATGAACACATTTTGTTTGGAAAAAATGAAAATTCAGCTCATTTTTTGAACAGACAACTGTCGATTTAAAAGGATTGCAACAACACTTTACCACATTGATGGTTATTATAATGGCTCTTCTGATTGAAGACTTCAGATTTACCTTTATTAGACAAATTTTGTCGTTGGTTCTTCCACTTTCGTATGGCCAAGTAGAGAGGGGTCGTTTAAGCAAAGTAAAAGTGGCACAAGAACTGAACCCCGCGGTACTACCAGAGTTGATAGTTCTTGAATTAAAGAAAATACCGTTAATCACCATCCAATGAGAGATCTATCTAAAGAAAAACTAAAATAATCGTGGTAATACAAGGATCTTTTGGTTTGGGCATATTTAGGTATCGACAAAAAAACTACACTCACTTGTATAGATGTTTTATTCAAACATAAACTAATTGTATTTACAAATTCTAAAATAAAATAAGACATTCACAATTTCTTATCTCATGTAATTAGTATACAAAATGATTCGTAAAGGTAAAACAGTTGAATATTTAAATGGAATTCTTTTCAACAAACGAGTCGATAGGAAATGTAGCGTCCGGCTGTTTCCGAAGAACGGATGATTTTAACCACCTGCAATAAGGAAGAAAACCATTAAATTTACATGAAGTCTGGGCCGTACTGGGTCTAGGTCTACGTGGTACTACATATGGCAACATCTATACAGTTGGATCGACGAAATAATACATAAATAAATAAATCAATAAATAGCACCATCATCCGAGGGGTCATCGATTACAGGATAAAGAAAAAACTTTTGTCTAATTTCAACTAGGTTTATTATTTGTTAGGACCAGTTTCGGTTTGTTAGATCATTCGAAAATCACATGCAGTTATCAGGGTCATTCCTAAAAATGCCTCACAGGTTCCACTCTTTTTCTTTCAAGTTGGCTGTTCTGGAAAAGCGGGTGCCAATAAAATTGAAAAAAGTGAAGAAGGAGAAGAAAACAAAGAAATGGAGGCTGTTGAGGAAGAAGACGAGGCACTGATTATGCAAACAATTATTTCAGTAAATGAAGCAACTTTGAAATATTCTGTATATGGGTAAAGTAAAAAAAAAATGGAATAATCTTGATAAGCAGTGAAATATAACAAACGTTGAGTTGAGTTTCTTGGAAAGTACGTTATTTTCTTTGTTTTTATTATGAAATTACAGAAATGTACATATTTTACAAAAAAAGCGTCGTGAGTGGTAAAACTGTAGAGGATGTCAACATTGAACAAAAGTATGAGCTGGTTGAAATATAATTAATTCAAATGTTACTTGAGTTAGTTGAGAATGGTCTAAAAAACCGAAACTGCTAGTAACAAATAATAAACTTAGTAGAAATTAGACAAAAATTATTTTCTTTACCTTATTTCCGATAAGACTTTCTACAAAATAACCAGGTCATCAATCGAACAAGTAAGTTGTCATCCTCATCTTCAAAGTTGTCTCGATTGTCGAAATAATTGTTTATTAAGATTCCATATGTGGAAAATTTATCTATAAAACTTGGCCTTTTCAAATGAGTATCCCGTTGGGAATTAGTTCTTCCAACATAGTTTACCAATCGAACTGTGGAAACTATTCCCACATGCTATGTTGGCCAAACTGGACGTTATTTCACAACACGAGTTTCTGAACACACGAGACATTCTAAATAACAGAATAAAAAGAACCCCACAGTTCTTATTGATCATGAAAGAGACCTGAGCACGTTTTTAATTTTGAATATCCGTCGATTCTAGATGTCCAACCATTTTCATCTAAAAGACTTTGCAGCGGAATGATTCATATTCTCAACACTAGAAGGGATGTCGACGATCTCAATACTGCATTTTTCAACTTAATCAGTGAAATGCGGAATTAATTTCTTTTCTCTATTCTAATTATTTCTTACATCAATAAAAGCAGGTACCACCTTATTAAAGATATAAATGAAACCATTCGTTTGTTTCATGTCATTGTGTTGTGTTGGTCTTAAATGTTTTGTTTGCTAAAGTATCTTTTATATCTCATTTATATCTAACAAGTCTGATTTCAACTTGGAAAAACTCATTTTTGCTATACTGTTTTATTATTACTTCTAACAACCTTTAAAACGACAACAGTTATAAAATTTGAGGCTGGTCTTTTTATAAAATTTATTGTTACAGAGCCTTGAAGGTGAATTAAATTAAATTCGAAACGTTGGCAAGAAAACAATTGTTTTTCTGAGATGATTTAGTTCTTTTCTCCAGCGAACATTTCTAAATATTGAAAAATATCGCATATGATGTATGATGTGATTGCCACTTGAATGTTTACAATAAATGTATTGAAGACGCCCGAGGAAGATATTATGTCTTGAAACACTATGTGCAATTTCACAATTTTAAAAATTTTGCTATCAAGCATATGCTTTCGTGTTCGGAAAAAAGATGGGATCTAAGAATTATTGAAAAATTCTACTAAACTATATCCATCCAACAAACAAAGTAACCCAAAGATGAATGCGTGATCAAAACATGATCACCACGCACATTTGCATCTGTTGGGTAAAATGTAAAATGGAAGCGATGCAAATACTCTTTGAAAAGCATTTTTTTGTGGAGACCTCGATACTTCTTGCTGTTGATTTGCTTGCTAGGAATCCATATTGAAATGAATTTGTTTATTTTTTCAGATTGTTGAAGGTTATATACCCAATACGCAATACTGCAATCGTACGAAGCATTACAGTAATTTGCACATGGAACTTGCCTCAAAACCTTTTCCTGTGTGCTCAAATACAAAGTTCTTTCCATTAGCAAATAGATTTTTCCTGTAGCAAAAACCTATTTTGTGTGTGTGTGTATCTATAAAATAATCTGAAGTCCGGGTTGAACTGCCTTTGGTGTTTTCAATTGTTCGACGTTTCGGCATTGCCCTGTTTATCTGGAGTTCTAAACTCCAGACATCACCAGAAGATGAGAAATGATATTTTGCCGAAACGTTGGGAAAACAAAGCGAAACCCAGAAAAACAACTCACTGTACTTTGTCCGTGAGAATCTTTGAATTAACATAACATAATTCTATTGAGGAATATCTCATTTCAAATTATTCACAGCCCGACACTGTAGTTTTTTCCTCTATTGTTTTCATCCTTAAATTTCATTCTATAAATGTTTTTAGTTTTTTTTATAGACTCTATATATTCTGGACAATAACAATATCTTTTTGAATCTTATGACAATAAACATTATTATGCAACATAGAGAAAAATTGAAGCGAGAAAAACATTTTTCTAATAAATTGTACAGGAAATTGAAAAAGTTGCATCTCAGAACCACACTGTATAGATGTCTGTGTGGAATCCTATAAATACCTACATCCAGAAAGACAGTTCTTCCAGAACACCTGCATATTTCCTGCATCGTAGGTTCTGGTAAATACTTGCAGGAAAATAATTACTTCCCCGGCTAATACCACGCTGGATATTGAATTATATCTGACTCGATAAAGTAAATATTTCGAATTGAAGTTTTGAAAACAATTACCTCTCTCAACAGACGTACACTGTAGAATTGTAGGATCTGGTGAATGCTTGCTGAAATCGACTACTTCCCCGACTAATACCATGCTGAACATTGAATTATATTCGACATACATTTATTCAAGATACCCCACAGATGTTAGTCTTGCAGAATCCAGCCTGTAGGTGATCTTTTTGAATAATTTCAGCATGGTTCTTCTGCTGGATGAACGAGGAAACATCTGCGAGACTAACTTATGTGAGGTACCTCGCATAAATGTGTGTAGAGTATAATTCAATATTTAGCGTGGTATTAGCTAGGGAAGTAGTTGTTTTCCTGCACGTTTCTATGAGAACCTATGATTTGGGTAGTTGGGAGAGACGAATACTTCGAGATATTATTTTGAAATATCTTATACAGGTATGTGTGTAAAATTATGAAAAAAATGTTCTTACCTGTCCTCTTTTCAGTCCAAAATACCTTGCAACAGGATCACCAGCCTGTATCCTCATCAACATGTTCTCTTTCAATTTGCTGAAAGAGATTGAAATGTTGAATGACATTTGTGTGTAGAAAATAAGAGTTTTTTCATCTTTTTGGGCATTCTCGCCACAATTAAAAAAATTGAAAATTATAATAGAGAACTTCACATAGAAGCACAAATTCATCTTTCAAACCAGTACAAAGTTCTCCATTAACATTTTTCTCAGACCAAGGAAAGTGAAAATAAGACAAAAATACTCTGAATGATATTTTTTCAAAATAGCAATGGTAGACACAAGAGAAGAATGTACATACAATAATATACTTACTATCTAGCTAAAAGCTCCTGTTTTTCTTCTGGCGTCATCACAACATGCTCAGGAACCAATTCGTGTTCCGTTATATTAATCAGCAATTCTGATTCGAGGAACTGTTCCAGGATGTATTTGGGAGCCATGTCCACCAAAGATTGCTTGGCCGAAGGCGTCATACCTGCCTGCACGACAATAATGGCTCTGTGAATGTTTTCATCCTGCATACGCGAGCAGTATGTTTTGATGATCCTGATTCCAATTTTCGGCTCGTCTGGGAAGAACACGAACATCTGGTCCGTGGGGTCGTCATTGTGGGCGACAAGAACAATCAAGTCACTTCTCGAAGGACGTTTTTCACTAAAAGACAAGGCTTGAATATACCCTAGATTGATTTGAGCAACACCTTACCTTGGCTTATCCCCAAACTGATCTTTAAATTGTTCCAGAGTCTGATCCAATTCATCTTGAGTGACAAGATAGCCTCTGTCGTGACATAACTACGAGAAAATACAGGGTGAACTTCAAGATACGTTAAAATTATCAAAACATACTTGCATGACAGTTTTCCTTATTCTCCACAGTTTGTATGTTTCTGCTTCATCATCCATATTTCAAAATTATAACTGTTGTACAATCAATAAGGAAAATACTTTTTTTTCTATGCTTTCAGATCTTGAAACAAATACGTAACAATTCACACTGCAAGTCAAAAATTAATAAAACTATAACAAGAAAACGGGAGTAACCTCTTTCTAATAGGACAACCACAAATATGTTTTTCTTCTTCTTCTTAATTTTGGTCCCAGCTTCCAGATTTTGGGGCTATTATGACCAGTGCCACTACCACTAGCCTAATTTCTCTTTCCATCTCTTCTAATTCATGACCATTACTTTTAAAAAAATTAGGCAATATCAGTATATAATTATACCATCTCTTCTGAAATTTATAATATCTCTCCACATTGATAAAGCTGGGTATTCCTTCTTCAGATAAACTGCAAATAAATAGCAATAAACTATTTTGTAACTCAATTTTTATATATCTATGAACTTGGTTCTTCCAGAAATAGAAAAATCGTACTTGCGATTATATAGCTTTCCTCAAGAAAAAAAATTCAACAAAGTTGTGAATACAGCTTGAAAGCAGAAATAAAACTTTGATTGACCGTATTTCACTTGACAAAAGAGAAGGCATTTCGAATAGCACGAGTGACTATCCTATTGAAAAAAAACTAATTCAATTTTAGTGCCATTTTTTAATTTTTAAAGTTCCAGTTTATCGTAATTAGGATAATTGATTGATCGTTAGATTAGTAGCCAACATTATAAAATAAAATTCCTCCTCTTTATTCAAGCCAAATGCCACAAATTCCCTCAAAATATACACATGATATTTACAAATTTCAAGATCTGCCGAAAAATGTACTCATGGCGATTTTGGTGGTTGAATGGGTAGTTATTTCCTTCAGTTTAATTTTTTTTTCAGAAATTATTTTCATTGATACTGTTGATCATTACTACCAATGAAGGTATGATGTTAGTTGAACGCGCCTAGAATAAAAATAAAATTGACTATTATCATTGACAGTGATCAGAAGAGATATAGTAGTTTAAAGTAGTTTTTCTGTTATCATTGTGGATGGATTATGATTGAAGTCGATTGTATCATTATTGATCAATATTTACAATGTAGTCCGAGGCACTGGCACTTGGTAAGTTTGAATTGTAGACTATATTTAGAACAATTTGTTTGGAATAAATATAATTTGGAAAAATAAAATGTATGTGTTTATTCTATTGCTATTAAAAATTATTAATAATTGATGAAATTCTTTTAAGTTTGAAACGTTATTTTCTAGTCATTAGTTGTTAATTCGTTATCTTTATCGACGTCAATGAGGGTCGGTAGGATATTTCCTGTATCTGTTCTCAGCTCAGCTGCATTGCGAGTGATAATTTGAATGATAATTTGATTGTTTGAACAATTTCATTAATAATAATTCTTGAATGAGAAGCAACGGCCATAGAAATCAGAGAGCCACAGATACACAGAACTATAACTTAGTTATAGTTACACAAAACTACACCGAACACAGAACTATAACTTAGTTATGGTTACACAAAACTATAACTTAGTTATAGTTCTGTGCATCCGTGACATTCTGACATTTGACACCTCACATTCTTTTTGAAACGTCGTTTTGTGACGTTCTTCCTAAATATTATTTGGTAACAAGAAATCGGCAATCATCGCTGATTTGATAGTTTATTTCCATTCGAAAGCCTGGTAAATATTAAGCAAATATGCCACCAAAGTTCGATCCCACTGAAGTTAAGTATGGTATGTACAAACATCTCGTAAATCACTGGAAAACAGTAATGTAACCTCACTTCTATCATTTTCAGTTTACTTAAAGTGTGTTGGGGGCGAAGTGGGAGCTACATCTTCCTTGGCTCCTAAAATCGGTCCTCTAGGATTGTCCCCCAAAAAAATTGGAGATGATATAGCCAAGAATACAGCCGACTGGAAAGGTCTGAAAATCACTGTCCAGCTGAAGATCCAAAACAGACAGGCCACCATTTCCGTTGTACCTTCTGCTGCCTCTCTCATCATCAAGGCCTTGAAAGAGCCTCCAAGAGATAGGAAGAAGCAAAAGAATAGTAAGTTTTTAATGTTGTTTACAAATTTTTTCTCATAATTTTGAAATGGAGTTTTGATAGAACTAAGGATATGCACATGTGCGAAAGCAATTAACACTTTCACCCTGAACAGTTGGCTTTTCAAATTGAAAATGAAAATTGAAGTTTTGGCTTTCTACTTCTCCATCTCCATACAAATCTCCATTTAGATCATACATTGAAGTTACTTTTAGATAGAAACACAAAGAAAAAGCTTTCCTGAAACTACTTTCACATTTGAATTATGGCGAACTTTGAAGTTTTTTGATATGACTTGTCTTATTACTTCATCAGCACCGTTCTGGATAATATTACAAGACAAAGCACTTGATTCTTTTATGAAATTAATACTTTACATCACGGATCAGATGTACTACTCATGTCACAATGATAGTATGTAAAGGCATTCATCTGCTCATTTGATTCAATCCCAGCCACAGGAATTTTGTTTAAATTGATAGGGAGCGATATTTTTAGGGAATATCAGTTTGTAAAGAATTTATTTTGGAACTCAATTACTTATTTCCGGGTATAGTTTCTAGTCAGTGCAGAAAACTGACTTCACAGCGACTTGACCACATGTAGGAAACCTTTCTGAGAGAAATGCTGTCAACTACAGTAAAATATTAACAGTTCCATCTTAAGAACATAGTCTCAAGTGGGAAAGAATCATCCTGTGTACAAAAACTAATAAATAAATATTTCAAACAAGATTTGAAACATTCATCTCTCCTAACGCCCCTACCCAGACGGATCTGGTGAATGCCTGCCTGAAAACAACTACTTTTCTGGTCAATATCACGACGGGCATTGGATTATACTTGTTCCAACATTTGAGCAAGTTTCCTCATAGTATACATGAACCTAGATATTATTAAGTTGCCGTGAAAATGTGTGAAATGTTGTGAAATGAGCTAGGGAAGTTTTTTTATCAGACCTATTTCATAGGGATACTGTGATAGTATTTATTTTAAGAACGGAGTGAAATGAAGAACTATTACTTGTGATGCACTGTTTGGAACCTTTGATTTAATTCCGGTGGTAGAGTATTGGAAACTTTCATCCAAAGTATTGCATTGTCTTTGTGGTTTATCTCTAATAATTGTGTATTTACGTCGATATTCTGTATGATGTCTTAAAAAATGTACAGTTAATTATGAACATATTGAAATTTTTAGAAAAGTCTCCCTAGAATACCGATTGATTTGCAATCCCCACCAAAATTTCAAATATTGTTGATGGCATATTCAATATCATCAATCATATATCTTGGTTCTTCATTGGAAATAGTTCCGGTCCTGAAACTTTTCGAAAATAATCGAGTTTCCATTGAATATGGAGTATTTTTCCATATTTTTAAAAACCACTAAGATTTAAAAGCAAAATAGAAATTACTAGAATACATCTAAATGATCTAGGATCATTTAGATCTTTTATATTTATAACATAGTGTGGCATCTTTCAGATAATAGCTGCAGTTATTTGGAATTCTAGTTCTAAAATTTTTAAAGCCATGCAGCGCCATCTATAAGACTATTCAAGAATTAATTTTTTTCATTATTTATTATTGCCATCTCTGAGACAGTAGCGAAAGTAAAAGTTAATACTACTGTTCACACTTTTTTCGAAGTGATCGCCATCTTTGAGACAGAAAACAATAGTTTTCATGTTCTTTTCGCCATCTCTGAGAAAGTAGCAGAAGTAGGTTCCTATTTTCTGTTTTGACTTTTTATAGTGTAATTTTGTGCCATCTTTGTGTTAAAAACTTAAGTAGATGGTTTTCCTGTTCAACTAAAAATTATTTTCAATAAATGAGTTCTCAGTCTATTGAGAAAAATCATGTGAAATTTAAGCTGAATCACGAACATGGACTTTATTTATATATCTATCCAACATTGCAGATAAATTATCATGGTCGATATTCTTGTTGAAGCTAAAAATGATAACATGAATAAAAAATAGGTAACTTTTATTATACCAATAATTCTTATCAATAAAATAAATCAATAAGTAGCACCATCATCTAAGTTGTCATCCTCATCTACATAGCTCTCTCCATTATCAAAATAATTGTTTGCATAATCAGTGTCGTCATCCATTTCTTCATCTTCTTCCTCATCAGCCTCCATTTCTTCATTTTCGTCTTCTTCGTCATTCCTTTCAATTTTAACGGCACCAGATTTTACTTCCCGCTTTTCCAGTTCAGCCAACCTAAAAGAAAGAGAGTGGAACCTGTGAGATCGAAAATTTAAACCGAAACTTTTGAATTAATTATATTTGAAACCAGCTCATACTTTTGTTCAATGTTCACATCCTTAACAGGTTTACCACTCACGACGCTTTTTTTTGCCATCGACTTAGGCCACAGTTCTTTGGGAAACCGTTTCCAATCAAACTTTTCCTTGGCACTAGGCAGCTGGGCTACGAGTTTATCGATAGCTCGTTCGGGCTGATTTTTGTTTTCAGGCAATTTTAGGAATGACCCTGATAACTGCATGCGATCTATGAAGTTCTGTCGGACAATTATAAGATAGTCCATTTCTGAAGATTGCTGAAATATTGAAAAAGCAATGAAATGCTATATTCAATGTTCTTTATTTGTAAAATATGCACATTTCTGTAATTTTATAATAAAAGAGTGCTTTCCAAGAAAATTACTCAATGTTTTTTGTACACAGGGTATTTCAAAGTTGCTTCATTTACCAAAATAAGTCTTATGACTATATCGAGGAGAAACACGTATTGACAAAATGAATATTTAGGATTTGGTAGATGATTGTCAGAAAACATAATTTTCCAGTTTACTACCATCATGTACATAATCTCGCAGACTATCCTCTATGAGGTATCTTGCATAAATGTTTGTCGGACATCATTCAACTTCCATCGTGGCATGAGCCGGAAAAGTAGTTGTTTTCTGGCAGGCATTCACCAGGTCCCACTGTGAAGGATAGTTGTGAGAAGTGAATGTTACAAAATTTCATTTTGGCGTATTCATTTTCTTAACACTTATGTACCTCTCCTACATATAGTTATCATATTTATTTTGATATGTTGAAGTGTTGGTACACGAGATGCTTTTCTCTGCTTTTGGGGCTTTGCTCACAAGATGAAGCTGTTACTAGTTGATGAATATTTTTCTCGGAAGAAGATTTCATACATGCAGTTGAGCCATGCTTGAAGTCAGTTGATTCTTAGGCACACTAAGAATTTTTCCTCCACTGACGAGAGGTAGTACCTTGAAACTGACCTGTAGATAATCTACTTGAATGATTTCAGCATGGTTCTGCTGCTGGAAGAACGAGAAACGTCTGCCAGACTAACCTCTTTGAGGTATCTTGCATAAATGTATGTCAGATATAATTAAATGTTCAGTGTGGTATTAGTCGGGGAAGTAGTTGTTTCCATAAGCATTCACCGGGTCCTACAATCCTACAGTGTACGTGTTTGGGAGAGGTAATTTTTTTGAAATTTCAAATCAAAATATTTATTTTATCGAGTCATTTATTTCAAAAACTTGAAGAACCCGTCAAAAGAAGAACTTCAATAACAATTTTAAAACAGTTTTAATGAACCATCTTTCATTCTATCCCAAATACCATCTACATAAAAATTTGCATAGTGACAGAGTAAAAACTCAGCGGTCTTGGTGTACTACTATGCTTATCTAGGTACAGCTTATTTTTTGTGTTACTGTAGTTTTCAGTACAAATTTTGGTTAAATTACTTTACCATGCAACTTTTATATTAGTGATTTTTGGTACATCAACTTCTTTTGACGAGTTCTTCAAGCTGTCAAAAGAATTGACTCAACCGTGAAAATATATAACAAATAACACGTTCGAGCTGTTCTTCTATATCTAATTCATAGAGACGATATCCTCATTACAAGGTCGAAAAAACAAGATACTGAGCAATCATGCAGGAAATTTGCGATCTAGGCTTACCTCTAGAGGTACTGGTCGTCTCTTTAACGGAGGATACAGCGGTGGTGGCTCCAGCACAGGTCCCGGTAACGCTTCATTAGACGCGATACCCATGGCAGTTAGCTGGTCCTTGGTGAAGGTTTTTGTAACCCCACCTCGGCCTCCACGGCCCCCTCTTCCTCTACCACTCATTTTATTAGTTTACAACTTCGATCTTTTTGAGACCCTCTTCGAGATTTCTCATCTCACCGTGCTCCTTTCTGAAAGACTCCTGAAACAAAGTGAGGGAATCAAACTACTGAATATTGTGGGTTTCTATTCACTTGATATCAGTACATTAATGAAAGCATAACTGACCACTGCCTGTCTGTTCATTTGTGCAAGCTAATCTTAAAAACATCGCAACCGATTCAAGTGTGGTTTTCACTAATCCATTGTGGTGTGTTTCATTAATATTTAATGTTTGATTCATTTCAATTGTTCATTAATACAGTTATGGAAAAATACTGTTCAGTCCTCATTAACTATTTACCGGATCATATCATCGAAGTTTCTACAGAAGTATTCCATGATCAACTCAGTCAAAAACCTTTGCCAGCGGCCTTATGATGTTAACTCACATACAAAATTGCATTACTGGTACTTACCAAATCGTATATCACCTTGACGACTAAGGAACACCCAGGACAGGTGGCTGTTTCCTCCCCAGCGAGTAACTCTTCCTAAAAATAAATATGAAGTTGAATTGACACCTTAACCTTATATGATGGAAATTGCCGATACTTGATGAAAATTCATAACGTTTTTGTAATGCTCTTTAGTGTTGTTTTTTTTTGAATGTCTTAACCCTGCCTTATCAATACCTTCGTTATTTCAAATCTGTCTCCACAAGGGCAAGGAAAATGATAAACACCCTCTTCCTCGTCGTATATAAAGTCTTCTATTTCTACTTCATCGTGAAAAACACTCATGTTCACGGATTTCTAAAACTTTGAGGTTAAATTAATTATTATAGACTTCTTCTTCTTCTTCTTAGTTTTGGTCGCAGCTTCCAGGTTTGGCGGCATTAACCAGTGTTGACTGTAACAAAAACTTTGTCCGGGGAGTACAAGAGTCTTGTATTACATAATATTGTACTTTCATTTATCTTGTTGATTTGTTTTCTCTATTTATCCATCTCCTCATCAATGTATTCTTCTTATACTAGACCGTTATTTATAGCAGGCACAGGCTCTTCTCGCTTCAGGGCAGCTGAAGTGAGTTTTTTTATTCTTACCATTGTATAAAACTTTTTCCGACGTGATAATGCGCTATCTCTGAGATAAAAAGCTAATAAAAACGACATTCTAGAGTTCTTTTTTATTGTCCTTTCTTGCCATCTTTGGGGTAGTAGCGAAGATGAACTTATATTTTTCTAATGAAATGCTGCGTCGTCTTTGGAACAGTAGGACAATGACAGTAGCTAATATAATTAAATTCTACCTTTCATTTTCCGTTATCACTAGGACGCTTGTTCTCCCTTTTTCCAATGTGATCGCTATCTTTGAGACGAAAGACAATAGTTTTCATGGTTTTTTCCATTATCTTCTTGCCATCTCTGAGAGAGTAGCAGAAGTAGGTTCCTATTTTCTGTTTTGACTTTCTCCAGTGTAATTCTGTGCCATCTTTGTGTTAGAAACTTAAGTAGATAGTTTTCCTGTTCATTTCAATTAAAATCTATTTTCGACAAGTGTTAGCTAACTCAGTCTATCGAGAATAATTTTGGTTTTTATGATAGGCGAAATTATTGAATATGAGAAGTTACTTTGTGAAAAATACTTCGAATCTACGCAGCAACTTATCGGGGTAAACTAAAAAGTTTGCCCTTGCTAAACGTGTATAGAGTTCTCCATTACAGTTTTTATATTGTAGAATATAAAAATACTCAAAGAAGGTTGATAAAAAACTGCTTTTTCTTCACAAAAATGTATCATTAAGAATTTTTTCATTAACTATTATCGCCATCTCTGGGATAGTAGCGGAAGTAAAAGTGAGCTAATACTTTGTTCACACTTTATTCGATGTGATCACCATCTTTGAGACAATAGCTTTCATGTTTTTTTCGCCATCTCTGAGAAAGTAGTAGAAGTTAGGTTCCTATTTTCTGTTTTGACTTTTTATATTATAATTCTGTGCCATCTTTGTGTTAGAAGCTTAAGTAGATGGTTTTCTTGTTCATTTCAACTAAAATTTATTTTCGAGTTCGGTCTGTTGAGAAAAATTATGTGAAATTCAAGCTGAATCACGAACAGGGGCTTAATGTATATATCTATCCAGTACTGCAGATAAATCATAATGGTCGATATTCCTGTTGAAGACTTGAAGTTAATCACAACATAAATATAAAAATAGGTAACTTTTATTATACCAACATATCTTATCTATGAAATAAATCAATAAATAGCACCATCATCCGAGGGGTCATCGATTACAGGATAAAGAAAATAACTTTTGTCTAATTTCAACTAGGTTTATTATTTGTTAGGACCGGTTTCGGTTTGCTAGACCATTCGAAAATCACATGCAGTTATCAGGGTCATTCCTTAAAATGCCTCACAGGTTCCACTCTTTTCATTTCAGATTGGCTGTTCTGGAAAAGCGGGAGCCAATAAAATTGAAAAAAGTGAAGAAGGAGAAGAAAACAAAGAAATGGAGGCTGTTGAGGAAGAAGAGGAGGCACTGATTATGCAAACAATTATTTCAGGAAATGAAGCAACTTTGAAATACCCTGTATATAGGTAAAGTCAAAAAAGTTGGAATAATCTTGATAAGCAGTGAAATATAACAAACGTTGAGTAATTTTCTTGGAAAGTATGATATTTTCTTCATTTTTATTATAAAATCACAGAAATGTACTTGTTTTACAAATAAACTTGAATATAGCATTACATTATTTTTTTTCAATATTTCAGCAATCTTCAGAAGTGGAATACTTCAAATTATCTAACAGAACATCATAGCTATCGATAAACTTGTAGCCCAGCTGCCTAGTGCCATGGAAAAGTTTGATTGGAAACGGTTTCTCAAAGAACTGTGGCCTAAGTCGATGGCAAAAAAAAGCGTCGTGAGTGGTAAACCTGTTAAGGATGTGAACATTGAACAAAAGTATGAGCTGGTTGAAATATAATTAATTCAATTGTTACTTGAGTTGAGTTACTTGAGAATAGTCTAAGAAACCGAAATCGCTCGTGACAAATAATAAACTTAGTAGATATTAGACAAAACTTATTTTCCTCACCTTATTTCCAATAAGACTTTCTACAAAATAACCAGGTCATCAATCGAACAAGTAAGTTGTCATCCTCATCTTCAAAGTTGTCTCGATTGTCGAAATAATTGTTTACATAATCAGTGCCTCGTCTTCTTCCTCAACAGCCTCCATTTCTTCATTTTCTTCTTCCTCATCATTCTTTTCAATTTCAATGACTCCAGATTTTTCTTCCCGCTTTTCCAAATCAGCCAACCTGAAAGAAATAGAGTGGAATTTGTTTGATCGAAAATTTAAACACATCAACCATCAACTTAGGCCACAGTTCTTTGAGAAACCGTTGTTCGGGTTGATTTTTGTTTCCAGGCATTTTTAGGAAGGACCCTGATAACTGCATGTGATCTATGAAGCCCTGTTGGAGAACTAGAAAATAGTCCATTTCTGGGGATTATTTCTAGTATAAGTGTATCGAGTGTCCAGAATTAGATTAAAACCTTCTCATCGTTCAGAGCCAAATATTAGGAAAATCAGTGTATCTGATTAGCTTAATCTAGTTTTTAGCATATTATGCTTGGGTTCTCTGGGGCTCTAAATAGGAGCCTCTTTTTTTATGTGTGTCAATGATTTACCTGACAACAAAAATTCAGTTTCTTTTTCTGATTGTTTGGGCCATTACTTGATGCAGATCCATAGTAATTTAATAAACTACAACAGTAATTCAAGTCACTGTTGATAAAGCTACTGTGTTAGCGAAACATATCGTGATATATTTATTCAAATAAAGTTTGTGGAGATTAAATCGTGAGGTGTAGTAAGTAGTAGGAATCAGTTATTTCAACCAGCTACCAGACAATATACAAACCTTGCCACTAACTAAATTCAGAGTTGAACTGAGAAGTAGTTAAGTAGGATATGTGCCTATATATTATGATAGCATAAGGCACATCTTTGAACCGTTCTTCTATATCCAATTCCCAGAGACGATATCCTTATTATAAGATCAAGAACAAGGTACTGAGCATTCATGTATGAAATTTGTGTTCAAGGCTTACCTTTAGAGGGGAGGGTCTTTCAGGCTAATAGGCTATAGGATATAGGATACAACAGTGGTTGCTCCAGCACAGGTCCCAGTAAGACTTCATTAGAAGCGATACCCATGGCAGTTAGCTGCTCCTTGGTGAAGGTTTTCGAGACCCCTCCACGGCCCCCTCTTTCTTTACGATTAATTTTTTTAATTAGCAACTTTGAGCTTTTTGAGATCCTCTGCAAGATTTCTCACCTCACTGTGCTCCTTTCTGAAAGACTCCTGAAATAAAGTAAGAGAATCAAACTACTAAAAACCAATACATTAATAAGTGTTACTGAGCACTGCCTGTCTATTCCTTTGTGAATGCCAATCTCAAAAACGCCTCAACCGATTTAAGTGCGGTTTTCACTTATCTATTGTGATTAATGTTTGATCAATTCCAATCGGTTCATAAATATAAAAGTTATGACAATTTGAAAATCATATCAATTATTTGTTGAAAAGAAACTATAAAAATACTGTGCAGTTCATTTGGCTTTTCATTTTGACTAATACCACTTTCAAATTGCAAACTACCAAATGGGTATTTGAAGGCTACTATGCTTCTTTTTTTATATCAAATGACAGTAGATTTAGGGTCCTATCATAACTTGACGAGAAGTATGTGGAACTCTATAACTTATTCTAACATCTTTTGACATTTCACAAGTTCTCATTACTTAGTTACCGCATCATATCATTGAAGTTTCTATAGAAGTATTCCATGATCAACTCAGTCGAAAACTTTTGCCAGGAGCCTCATGAGGTCAACTCACATAAAAAATTGCATCACTGGTACTTACCAAATCGTATATCACCTTGACGACCAAGGAACAACCAGGACAGGTGGCTGTTTCCTCTCCAGCGAGTAATTCTTCCTGAAAATGAATCTGGAAGTTAAATTGCCATCTTAACCCTACATTTTCAATACCTTCGTTACTTCAAATCTGTCTCCACAAGGGCACGGATAATGATAAACACCCTCTTCCTCGTCGAATTTAAAGTCTTCTATTTCTACTTCGTCGTAAAAAACACTCATGTTCACGGAAAATTCTGGAAATTTGAGCACAAACCACTTACTCTAGTAGTTTGTGAATTTGAGGTTAAGGTAAATGTTTTTGAGGTTATGATTGTTACCGTGTTCGGTTTTAAACATCTGGAGCCGATGACGTATTTCTAGGAGATCACTGTGAGTCATGATTTTTTATTGGAATGCAAACATTTTCACATTTGATTAGTGTTGAAGGAGGCATCATTATTTCAATAAGAATGTGTCATTAACTCTTTTCTGAAGATGTGCTGACAAGAGGCAACATTTCACCAAAGTAAATTTTCCAAAGAAAATACCTAAACTCGACCAATTGATCCAAATTATTTAAGGAACATTTCATTGTGACGTTTTCACTAACTGAGACAACAGATCTGCATTATCGAACGCTTCCCTAGCTAGCAGAGCTAATCTAGCGCTCAGATTTAAATTTAACGAACACAAAACATCATAGCTCCTAACCTTAAAAAATATCACTGACGTGATAGTTCCAAATGTGGGCACCATCGGTGAGGCTATCAGAGGGCGCTGGAGAGCGAGTGATCAAGAAGACAATTTAACATTTAAACATCGATTTAATTGCCTCAGAGGTAAGTGTTTCGTTTAGATTCGTTTTAACTATCTCATCAGAATATTTCGGTTCTGGTACTTTCAACCATTCATTCACATATTTTTTATTTTTAGTTCTCATAGATTACAAAAATGGTAACATTCCTAACATTAACAATCATTTTCACAAAATAAATCAGATCTGACTAGGTGGCAGTACCTGTCATATTACCGCTTGATACCTTGCACCCCAGTATCACTGTTCGTGAACCACCCTTCTTCAAACGGTTTCTTGACTGTTCGTTACATAATTCAATTAAAGTAATTTCATCCATAAAAAATGTAAGTAACGAAAGAACCCCGAGAACTGACCTCACACCCCTCAGCGCTCTCTCACTGTAAGAATTTTCTTGGTTGCCCTCATTCAGTGGTTTCGATTTCTGATATAACATATTTTGTTTTTGAAAATGAATCACGATTTTTATCTTTCATACTTTTTACATAAATCGGGATTATAGTTTATATGCAGTTTAGAAACATTTCTCATTTTGTCCAATATTGCTCAGTTTAAATTTCATGTCACTCAAGGCGACATCTTTGTTCTATTCGAAGAACCAAAAATGTAATGAATGTTCATACTTTGGAAATTCTTGTTAAAAAATAAATATCTCATATAAATAAAAAATCCCTATACAGCTTGATTGTCACCATCATAATGCAGAAATGCAATTGCTCTTCAATTTTATTGGGTGATTCTCAAATTGCCATAACTTTATCACTTTAGCGCATCTGTTGAAATTGACAAAACAGATTCAACAGATATATTCTGTAACATGTAAGAAATACACAGACTTGATTTGGAATGTTTGAATCGTTGTATTTTGTCGATAATTGTGGAAACTATTGATATCTAGGTAGTTGATTTTGAATGTTTTGAAAGTGTGGGATATTTGCTTTGTGACCTTTAATACTCACCTTGCCATCTTTATTTCAGTAGATGAACCACTGACGTGTTTTATTTCCTACTTTCAAAAACTTGTTGAAATATACCGTTGTTTGAAAACAAATAAAATTTTCTTCAAACAACATCTGTAGACATTGTTTGAAAGCGCTAAAAATGTTTTTTTGGAAAATTAATTTGATTTTGATAGAAGGTGAACAGTAATTGATTGAATTTGAAGTGTTTACGTCGACTCTACTAGTCCATAGGGAGTCAAAAATAATCGGAAATTAATAAATGGAAAAAATGAGATTTCTTTACTTTCATTCTTTTCCGTATTTTCCATTATTTCACCGCTATGAATTCATTACTTCTAATCCTAGATTAATAACTGTGGTTTAGTACGACTGTCGATTTCTTTGGCCGAAACATATTCGGCACATCTGATTTTGACATGGTAGTCGCTCGTTAATCATGCTTAATTTCAGGCCCGATGATTTCATGTTGCCAACAAACTGAATGTTTGAGAGAGCTTAGAATTTCGGTCAGTGTGTATTGGAACATTATTTCGAAAGGATATTCATCTTAGAAAATCAATTCAGAGTAGGTATCAAAAAATGTGATTGGTGGAGTAGAATTTGTAGAAAAGCTTTTTTATTTCATTAAATGGAATTGAAACAAAAACATAACATAGAATATGATAACGAACATAATATAATAACAATATGATAACAAAATACAATTAATTCGAAAAAATTAACAGCACAATAAATTCTAGCATAATATATCTTGATGATCTTCAAGTGGAGACGGTTTCACTTTTCAAAATAGTCACACTCCTAAAAAGGCAATTACCAGCGTATTGTTTGGTCAAAGAATTAACCAACTTGATAATAGCTATGTGAAAATTGAATCCGGGAAAAAGAAGATGGTATGATAAACTTCAAAACCGGCTCTGGAATCGACTAGAAACTATAATTCACCAAGAAACAGTTGAAATTGTCTAACCTGAACACCTAGCCAAGCAAGCTTCTTGAGTGGGAAAGTTGTTAGCATTTCCTTTACATCCTCCGTAAATGAATTGGACACAGGTTCCTACAGCAGAATCATATGCCCATCTAGGCTGATGGGCTTTGCATGGACCAACATCTATTGGTAAACTGCAGATATCTTTTGGATTATCTGTGGAAAGAACTGAACTGAACAAGAGGCGAAAAATTTGGTTAACAAACTTTGCTCTTACTTGTACAATGTAATATTAACATTTTCTAATTTGTTCAAGTAGGTGCTTTGGACAATGTTTTTGAAAGAACAAATGCTACAGTCCTTATTTGTTTTTGCTATTTATTTTTAAGTGAACTATGAAATAACTATTTCCAAAAATGTATGTTACTATGTAGTTGATGACAAGTTATTATTTTATGTGTGTATTGAAATTCACGAGGAAGGAAGAAGCAAGAACTGATAGTTTGGTAAGGCAGCTTTCATTTGTACCGCATAGATCGATCGTAGGTTGTAGTTACTTGATTTTGTCAGGCGTAACTAGAAAGTTATTAGCACTGAAAACATTTGTAGCCTCAGTTTTTGGAATACCAATTTGTATACGAAACATTTTGATAACCCTGCTTAACACACTGTATATGCGTAATAAATATGGCAGATTTACCTTTTTGTGCCGATGAATCGTCAAACAGATGCACAAGAAGAACAAGTAGGACCACAAATCCAGCTTTCAGCATATTGGCAGTTGCTCTAAGTTATCTTGGCGTTACTAAACAAAAGTAAGTTATAGCACTGAGTAAAATAACAACCAATAAATAAAACACCTGCACGACTGAATATATACAGATAATAAACTGTATTTTACCGGAAAAATGACGTAAAAGTTGTTTTCCAGCGACTACACATTCCTTTGCGAAATATAAACTCGTCAACAGTATTGCAGAAGTAAAAATGAAAAGCATACTTCATATGTACATGGAATGAAGTTTTTTTGTTGATACATCTATTTTTTTCGTTTCTGCACAAAATTAATGCAATGTAACATTTTGAGAATTTCGATTTTTGAAGTAGAACTTCTTTACGCGCGCCTGACTTGGGGAGTAAGCTGGCGAATGCGTGACGACGGCGTTACGAAAAGTGTGATCGGGAGAGGCGAACGGAAGTTGGGAGAGAGGTATCAGTTAGTGAAGATAGAAAGAGAGAGAGAGTTACGTTTCCTATATTACTATAGGGGGAAGAGAGGGCTCTGAAGAATTAGGGGAAAACTATCATACGTTGCCACTAATTTTAGCGGGAGATTTCAATGTTGATTGAGCCTGCCACAAGACATGGAACAACAATCGATGCAGTTTTCTCTAGATATTTTTTTAATTTTCATTCGAACACATATATATCTTATTTCTCATACCATAAGCCTATTGTTTTGGTCTTGTAATCAACCACAGTAATTACTGATTTATTCGATAATGAAAATAATAAATAAAAATCTATTCAAAAATGTTAATTTACCAATGAGAACCCATAACAAACTTAAATATTTGTGCAAAATTATTATAGATGGAGCTAAATGAGCTTTACTTTAGTCGTGTGGTTTAAGAACACTTCTTTTTTTCTGTAGATCACAATCACCGCATCCTCAAAATGATATCAGAGTGGTGTTTGTTATTTTGCCTCGTTTATCTTTAATATTCGTGGATTGGGTCTTTTGTCGATCCCGCAGATGAAGTCTTCGAAGAGGCTGATGCCATGTACCTCACTTATAAATTAATATTTTTCAGTTACTATGTCATGTGATGTATGTATGAACCTTTGTATATAGACTATTACAATGTATGGACATTTGTGGGTAGTGACATGACTTAATCATTCCAAAAGAAAGTGGGAAAACAAACATTTTCATCAAATTACATTGAGTCATCTGACAGTATTTTATGGATCATAATTCAATAAATGTTTCAACTTTTATGTTTTTATCTTATCTTAAACTCATTGTTTATGCGCTGATAAATATTAGCCGATATTTCTGGGCAAAATTTGCATGGCCATAAACAAAAATAAAAGTAACAATTTCAATAGAATTTTGTGGAAGTTCATTTTGAGTTTGAGCTGAACTCCATAGGAAATCAAAGAATCTTAGCATCTAAATTTATGGCACACAATCACTGACACAATAAAACGAATTGAGACGCTAAGAAAAATATTTTAATCATTAACAATAAATTAGATAACAAAATAAAATTAATTCAGGTAACAAAATTATACTACTAAAATTTGTACATTCGAAGTTTCTTGATCATCTCCGACTTGTAGTGGGTCGAAATTTTCAGAATAGTTACACCCCTAGAAAAAAAATTACAAATATGATAAAACTGATCAATACTTGATGAAAATCCAAAATACAAAAACTAGACACGTGTTTTGCTATACAGTAACATCTTCAGGCATCACAATACATAGTAACACAATACATAGTATCTCACATTGAAGTAAATTTGAATAAGAATTTGAAATAAAGATATCTGTTTAAAATATATAAGGAGAATATAGATAAAGCAAATAAGGCCTAAGAATGAACTTTACTGATCTTCATAAACATCATACATAACTACATTAGGCATTAGGCAAAATTTTTTTTACTTCAATTCATTTTTGGAGCGCATAGCGATGTATTGTTTTTGAATAAATGATTTTTTTTCAAAGTCCAACGTAAATAATAAAACTATTACAATTTTTCGATTCTACCCGTGTTTTGATTATAATTTTGAACAAATAGCTTACATATTTTCACAAACTTTTTCATGGGCAATGAAAAGTATGTACTATGAACACAGAATTTTGAAGGTATCTTCAATCGATTTCGCAAAATAATGACTTTCATAGGCGAATATTTGATACATTGGGTTGAATTATTGCAATTTATGTGGATATATCTATATTTTTGTCAAAAAAATACATCCCATACCTATTAGTCGATGTCGATATAGCTTTTCATAAGGTAAACAATTTTGAAAATTGATTATTACTTTTTGAGGTTATCCATTACTCTCTTTATGATATTTGTTAACACATTGTTTTTTTACTTGCCACTTTTGAAATTATTTTTCTCACCTGTGATGTAAAGATGGAGATAAAAACTTTTTATGCAAAGAAATGCATCATTATCTGAGAAAAATACCCGCTGCAGTGTAAATCAGTGGATAATATCGATGAGTAATAGATAAAAGAAGAGCAATGCAACTGGATAAAAAAGTAACGAATAAATAAGCTGATGAATATGAGCAAGACATGAACATGCAAAAAGAAAGAATTTGGGAAATATCACTGTTTCAACGACAACTTGAAAAAAATCAGTGGCGAGAAGGGCTAAAAATAATTCGTTAGCATGTGAATATTTTTCTTTTTTTCAGCATTACTTTACAAAAGTTGATAAGGAAACACTTCATGTGTAATCATAATTTGGCATTATACAGTTATTGGAGCAAATTATGCAGACACGAACTGGAAAGGTATCAAAAACCCATCGAAACCATCAAGATATAGTCTAGAACTACAACAAACCCAAATGAAATTAAAATCGACCAACCTGAACAAGTCGCCATGCAAGCTTCTTCAGTGATAAAGTTGTTCTCGTTCCCTCTACATCCTCCATAAGTGAATTGGTCGCAAGTTCCTGTAGCAGGGTCATACCTCCATCTTTGCATGTGGGCTCTGCATTCACCAGTCAATTTAGGCAGCCTGCACATATCTTTCGAGTTTTCTGTGAAAAACAAAGGTTTCAACTAGATAAATTATAAAGAATAACAAAGGCTGTTCATGATTGTCCTAATTTGAATCATTGTCACTGTCTTAATCGAATTGAACCAATGGAATCATGTATGAGGGTGCTCCCAGAAGTACAAGGCCTGACCTAGAGGTGGCGGTAGTTGTTTGAAAAATATAACTGTATTAGAAACTACATGATCTCTAAAGCATTTGTATCAAGTTTGAAGACGCATTGTTTCCTTGTATTTGTTTGGCAGCCATCGATAGCAAATGTTTTCCGCGAATTTGTGAAAATGGAGAAAATTGGTCATCGTTATGTGGTACAATACTTTCATTTGGAAGGTCTCAGCCCAACCGATATAAAATCTGAATTGGATTTTACTCTGTATGAGTCTGCTCTTCTGCTCCAAAATTTACCCTACAGCAATAAATCAATGAAAATCTTCCTAGATTAGCAATTCAACTGAGAGGTAGTTCAATAAAACATCTCATATAATATATTTTCTTGGATTTTTGTGCAACAAAGTTGCACAAACGAACAATCACATAGTAAACCCATTCAAAGGTGATCATTTTGTAAAAATAATATCTATCAACGGAGTGATATGATGAAAAATGCCTAAAAATAGTAATGAAGAAAAGAGAATTGAAAATTTCTATGTTTTTTACCACTTTTATAAAATTTCAAGTATCTTTTATTCATTATGATTTCCTACTAAGTAGTAACGGCTACATTCATCAATTTATTGTAAAAATAGTACCTTTTTGTATCGGTGAACCGGCAATCAAATGCACAAGAAGAACAAGTACAATCACAAATCCACTTTTCACCATCATGACAGTTACTCTCAGCTGAACAATCTGATATCTCTTGAATTTTCTAGACAGTAATATTCAAAACACCTGCACGAATGAGTATATATAGATGATAACCTGTATTATACCTGTGAAATGACACATCAGGTGTTTCCCTCTACTAAATATCCCCTGCCAGGTGATGAATTTGATCAAGCGAGAGTCTTGCTTACCGTGGTCTTTCGGAGAGGACAATGCACTCTAAAGAAGTTGAAGGTGTCACGATGAATTTAAACGACATGGTTGGACTTTCCCATTAAATAGATGCAGTCTCAACAGTTTGATAGTTATCAGTACTGAGGAAATTGAAGAACTCGTGAAGTAAAAAATTGACAAGAACATTGTCACGTATTAACAAAGTATCCAACTTGAATAACCTGCTAAGTAAAAATATCCTTGAACCCTTTGAAAAATTGTTCATGTTGTAAGTTCGTCGATAATGTCTTTTTTAGTTGAAAGAATGTTGAGTGTGAATCTTCGAATCAAGATATTTCCTGGAAAAATTCATGGGTGTGAAAACAGATATCAGAGGAGGTTGAATTAACTTTGATAGGCTTAGCATGAGTATTTTTCTGTCAGAAGGTGATACAGAAACTGAAAATTCTAAAAAAACTGCTGTGGTAGTGTTGGAAACCTTAAGAGATGAGGACATTTTGGAATATAAGGAGGAAACTTTGGAAACTTTCAGAAAGTGTCATTTATTTTAACACCAAAGAACAGAAAAATCTGAATTCAAACTGAGGTTTTGATCTAACAGATCCATATATTGTTATACTTTTATTTCTTATTTAGTTGGGATTTGTTTATTGAAAACTAACGTACAATATTTAGAATTGTGCGATATTCTGAGAATTCATATGTATTGAGCTATTCTGTAATTTTTAAAAATATTCCATCAATATGTCAAGTCCGATACTGATCAGTAATATCATATTTCATACGTCCACATTTTTAGATAACTGATATGAGTTCACCGACTCACAAGGAATGCTGTATTTTGTTATACTTTCTCTTGAATACATAACCATCATTGTCCTTCTAATTGACTGTGAATGATTTCGTAGTACTTATAATAAACTTTCATAAAAATACAATCGATATATGCGCGACTATTTTATTTGCAATTTCTTCATCTACAGATAGTAAATTCATGGTTATTTGACAACAACATGTTCTTAGGTTTCTGTTTATATCAATCGTATAGTGGGAAGTTTACGAGTATATATTTTCATCAGTCTCTATATCTGAAACTAAGTATTTCTAACGAATGCCATGGGATTACAAATGATTGTTCAATTATACATCAAAAATTTAGAGCAGAATTTGCCAAATTACTTTTTTTATTCATTATCATAATCAATCTATCGAAGTGTTTTCTAGGGAGTTTCATACGGGTTGAACATCGAATTTGTGAACATTACTTTGAATACTAAAATGGTATCCTTAAATGACAAACATATACCGTCGCGGATTATTGTTTAGGTTATATTTCAAAGCGATATTCACACAAAACATCAATAAATTATATACAATAAAGCTTCCGCTTGAATCACTACATTCATTTGTGAAAATCGTATGGTAGATTTTGAGTTTATCTCATTCAGTCTGACATATTAGACAGACAGACGCGAGAGTACTCTGTTTTATAATATGTAGTATCTATGTTATCTATGTATCTATATTAGATATTCCTGTACAATGGATTATTTGCTGACAAGTACTGAAAAATACCGAGTGAAACAAAAACGTGAATTGTTTTTAAAAAGCTTAAACACTAAGGGACTACCCAACATCTATTTTTTTGCATGTGAAATTAAATAATACTCCTGAAACAAAACAAATAAATATTTTCTTCCAATTAATTCAGTTTCCGTTGCCTCGAAACATTTTCAAGGCTACAATTTAAATAACCGATAATAACACATTGTGTCTATTTTAATCTGGGTTATTCCCATCCTGCAATATCTAGAATTATTGAATACGTAAAGTACGAATCCATTTGAATGAAATCGTGTGTTTTGCAATCACGGTATTTTCCCACCGTCCGCTATATCTCTGTGCAAACTGTGCAAACAAATGAAGTAGGCCTTTTCAATAATAAAATAGCCCGATCTTACATTACTTAGTGAATACCTTATATTTGTTATAAGACGAGGAAGACGACAGCTGATTCTCTACAGATAAGAGATACAAAAAATGTTGTATAATATACAGGGCTATCAATGAGTGCGCCGCAGACCAAATTTATGTTTTTTGAATGTGATGCCCAATATTTTTTTAAGCGATTGAATTCCTTGGATATAGCGCTTCTCCGAGGATATGAAGTTGTGTGGGTTTATACCGAGTGATTCAGGAGTTACGAAGTGAATCATGCTAAAATCTCAATTTTGATCTTTCGGAATGATACTATTTTTTCATATGATGGAATTGGCCGATACTTATGAAAATCCATAATTAACGTATTCAAAAAACACTTAATTGTGAGATTTTTCCTACCAATATGGTTCGTTTTCCTTATTTCGAAAAAAAAAAATGCGCCGTTGCCGAACTATATAATTTGTACCAGTATTTACAAACTTCGAACGATACGGAACAGGGTATAGCAATAGTTAATGGGGGAGAACACCAAAGGATACAATTACAAGTTGAAATAATATTTGATTTTTTCCATTCCCTTTCTATGATTCAATTCTGGAATAGATAATTTTCAGTGAAGAATGTATTCGCAATGAGTAACTAAAATGTTATATTGAATTAGAACACATCTCTGTTTTTGGGTTAAGTGGAAGAATATTTTTGATGGTGTTCGCCCTTTATTTTCATTGATATTTAGGATAGTTATCAGTATTTTTGATCTATTTTCTTTGTATATATTTATTCGAAAGTAATAAAGACGATTATTATTATTATTATATGTAACGTGTGGTTTAAATTCCATGAGTACCATGATCTACAGGGGCTATAGAAAGCTCTGGGTTATACTTCATCTAGTCACTCTTGTACCGGCCTGTCATAATGAAGGAGAAACCCATCTTGCTGAAACCTTTACGGCATACCCAGTCACAATCTGGTTGAATTTTCCCCGAAAATATTACTCCTATGAGGTGGCTGAACAATACAGTCCTACAGTTTATTTAAGTATTCTTAAATACTATCTTATTCATTCTGTAAAACGACCCGATAGTATAATTTGCGAAATTGCTTTAGAATCAAGTAGCTATCGAAAACACTTCTATTTAATCATCTCCTGATGATGCTAACTTGATTAGCGAAACGCGCATCAAGAATTAAGCATGTTTAATTTTTTCCTTTTGACAGTACCTTTCACGTTACTGCAAAATTCAAACTACAATCGTCAACCTTCATCTATTCTGCAGAATTGACGGCAATTCGTGAAGCGTTGCAATACATTAATCTCTATAAAATCTCTTAGTGTCTGATAATAACAGACTCATTGAGAGCAGTAAGCTCATTGAGTCAACTCTATCCTAGCCATCCGGTTCTGATGAAGTTTAAAACAGAAACTATTTTGTATTCACCAAAACAACATTCAAATACAACTTGTTTGGGCTCCCTCACATATCGAAATAGAGGGCAATGAGAAGGCTGATAGTTCAGCCATGGATGCCACAGAACTTCAAAAGTGTACAGTCAGTTACCTAGATATTTACAACAATGATCTAAAACCGTACAAAAGAAAAGCCGTATTATTCATAAGGCAGACGAAATGGAACATATCTAAAGCCAAACTTCCAGAAATCAAACCCACAGTACTACCATGGAGCAATCTACCTCAGAAAAAAAATATTCAAACACTCTCAAGGCTACGAATTGGACACCCACGCCTTAGTCACTCAAGAGATAGGAAGCCCCAACGTGCTACATCTATGGCAACGATACCATTCTATGAGGAATCTAAGAGGACTACTTCATATGAACTAAAAATTAAAATTCCCTCCATATTTTTTGTGTAATCATCTGGACGTCCATAAATCTCTACTCTAGCTGAACATTGGGTGAGGTTATGTAACGCATATGAAAACTGTTGTTTGAATGCTTTCACTTATCGCGTATTTGCATATAGGAATTCACTGACCTGCGTTCCAGTGACACCAAAACAAATCCCGCATGGATGTGTTTGTCTATGATGACGCATCGAGAAAGTATGAATGACACTTCTGATGACTTTTTTTATATAACACTGTGTACATCGTGGTTCATTAACATAAAGGCGATTGTTTGAAAGTGATTGGCAATGTTTCATGTTGAATTTCACTAGTTCGGACTTCCATTGTCTTCGAAACATGCAGAGGAAGCTATCCGAAGACGAGGACCTCAAAGATAGAACGAACTTACTTATAGAAGTCATTATTGAATTACTTGGATGTGTGTTTAGAACTGCTATTTCCCACTGAAGGACGAATTCTATACACAAGAAGAGGGTCTGATAATGGAATCGCCACTTTCACAAAATATGAAGAGGATTAGAATTCTGGTCATTAAAGAAACCCACAAGAAGCCCCAAGTCTGGTTGAGACACGTTGACTACACCTTCATAGTGGGGAACCACGCCACGTTAATACAGAACTGGACACTTTCTGAAGTACATGATAGTGAAACATTCCATTACCAACACAATGGAGAAGGAAGTCCACAATAAATTGCCTTTTCGGGCTCTGTAATACGAAGAAAGGTCTCGAGAAGGAACTAGGCATCATCAGAAAATATCTTCAATGGAACAAACTTTGGCTAGATTACTCACAAGGAAGAGAAGTCGTCACAACTAGTGCTTGTCCTTTCCTACATCAGAGGATTGATGGAAAGGTTAAGAAGAATTGGTTCCAAGTACATCAGAACCTGCTTTAGATCCGGAAACACCATCTGTAGTAGCCTCATGGAAACCAGGCCATCAAACGCGGATTGCGATTCCAAGAATTGCATTTACCGGATACCCTGCGACTGCGGCAAATCCTATATCGGAGAAACTAAGAGACCATTGAAAGTCTGAATTGCCGAGCACAAGAGAAACACACAGCGAGGAAAAACCAGCAAATTTGGAATAGCAGAGCATGTTTAGACTCATTAACATAACATCAAGTGGTGCCAAGCTGATATCATCTACAGCGAGTAACACTGGCTCAAGAGGAAGTTCAAAGAAGTTGTGTATAAATTGTCCAACGATGCATTCAGCTAAGCTAGTGTAGGATTACGGAACATATAGAAATCTGTAATCAAGCAAATTGTTTCGTATGGTACCAATACAAGTTATGAAATTTAACGTTTTTTATCGTTCGAGACACCAAAGCGAGTGATGAATTAACAATTTTATTGTTGCAATGAAAATAACAATAGATTAATGATCCCAATCTAATCTATCCTGATTCTACTTGCGATTAATGAGATGAACTAAAATCTATTTGGTTCACAGAATATGTCCCATGAATTTCGTTTGGCGGAAGGATTTCAGCTCTTCCATTGTTCATAGGAAAGAAGTTTCTTCTTTGCATAATCTTCAAATCTTCGTCAAGAGTTCATTTTGAAATTTATTGTTTTTTTTCATTTTTTTTTGAAAAATCATCACTTTTCTTGTATTAAGTTGAAAATAATGTCTCACTACGGCCGTCTCGGGTTTTCCCAGATAGAGGTCCTTGCACGCCCCTGCCCAAGTAAAAACAGCGGAAGGAGTGTCTAGTGGTCGACCGACGGCATCCAAACCTTTTTTTCTCAAATGAAATATATGTTAATTTCATTTTCTTGTTGTAAGATTTTCCTTCTTTCGGTTTTTTAAATTATCGTGTCGTTAATCTTTAATTGTCAATAATCTTTGTACCCATAAACACACCATGCATACACAAAAGCATATTTTCCCTCTCCCTCTATCAAGAATGAAGATTCAGTTATAGAATTCATCAAATTTATTATGGCTCATTCTGATCACATATAATATTAGTAAAAAGCAAGCAGAATCAAAGTAAGTAAGTGAGTCTGGTTACTCTGAATAGTCGCCTAATCGTCCAACCCTGGAATCCAATTCCAAAGTGACCTTACATTGTTTTTAGTCGGCTCAAAAAAATGTCTCACCACGGCCCGCTCGGGTTTTCCCAGATAGAGGTCCTTGCACGCCCCTGCCCAAGTAAAAACAGCGGAAGGAGTGTCTAGTGGTCGACCGACGGCATCCAAACCTTTCAGGACGGGATCCTCGTAGATTCCCCCCTTCCTCAGTGCCTCCCTCACCACAGAAGAACAATTATTCAACATGAGGTTGTATTCCTTGTCGTCCATAACTCTATTCCACCAGCGTTTTATCTTCTCTTGATCCACGATTTCGGGAGGCAGGTAGAGAACTTCGTCTGGTCCGCGGCCCTCTGCTCGGCGGTCATCTTCGTAGGTGTTTCCTCTGCTGGTTTTCTTCCAACGCGACTCTTTTTCCGGCCAGAAACTGATGTAGAAGCCATCGGATAGTTCCAGGGACAGGTGCCCCACGTTTGGCACTTTTGGCAGCCACAGTATAACTTCGATATCGGCTACCATGTTTGCTCTCGAACTGACATCATACAGCGGATGTTTCGGTTATAAATAGATTGGGTATCTGGAGGTATTTAGATATGGAAGCAAGGTTGCCAGCATCTGGTTTATATCGATTAGTTTTGATTGAATTAGAGTTCACAAGTTGCAGAGCGGTCTTCAATTTTTAAAATTTAATAATAATAATATAATTTGCTATCGCTCTCATTGATTTGTGACA
>NW_019290910.1:55618-71079 GCF_000500325.1 Leptinotarsa decemlineata | reverse complement strand
AGCTATCACTTTTGTTGGAAAAACGTGGGAAGAAGTATACACTCAGTCTGAAATAGGCATCAAAACGATTTTCAACTGGTTGAGTTCTAATTTATTGAGTGTCAATGTTGAAAAAACCAAATTTATTGCATTTGCTCCAACAACTAGAGATCAACCAGCTACAAACATCATAAAAATCCACAAAATATATTGTGCAAATGTTCCCAATTGTAGCTGTACTTCTTTCTATACAGAAAACGGATACAAAAAAATAATAATAATAACTTTATTCGTCTTTTCGATCATTTAAATGATATAAGACACGTCATAAATAAAAATATGAAAATTATATAAAGCAATAATAACGGTCCACATTATAACATGGACAGGTACTTAAGACAGGTACTTAACTATAAACATATAAAAATAAAACAAACACACATACACATACAACTATATATATACACATATATACATACAAATATACATACACATTTATACATACAAATATACATACACATATATACACACATACATACATAAATATACATAAAAGTAAATTTATCTTTAACTAGGATGAAAGAAATGCAGTGAAAGCAATAATCATGATAACAGTGTATTCCGTTCTAAGAATTCTTCTACGCTATAATATCCCTTATTAGTTGATAGCTCCTTTATTTGTTTTTCAAATGGTATAATATGCAAATATTTAACATCTTGAGGCAACGTATTGAATGATATTATGCCATTATATGCATGTGATTCTTTTAATGTCGATGTTTTAAGATTTGGGATAGTTAATAAATGTCTATTTCGTGTTGCATAGTTATGAACTATTGATTCATCTCTCAGATTGGTTACATTATTTTTCACATGGAGCAGAGCTTTATATATATAGAAACACGGTAACGTTAGCATCTTGTTTTTGTAGAAAGCAGGTCTACAGCTATCCCTGGGTGCACTATTAAAGATAGTTCTAATTATTCTTTTCTGAACAATAAAAACACGTTTTGCCCCCACAGAAGAACCCCACATTAATACATTTTGAGCCATATGTGAGTACGCCAATGAATAGTAAACAGTCCGGATACCATCTAAACTAAGCACGTCTTTGATCTGTTATATTGCAAGAAAACGCTTGATTAAATTTTTTGCAGTCAATCGATATGGGGCTCCCAAGACAAGGTTTTATCTATAAACATACCAAGGAGTTTGGCTGTTTCCGAGAGTTGGATGTTGGATGGGTTTCACTGTTTTCCTTAACGCGAAGCTTGAATGTACTGTTTTACTTTCGTTCAGTTTTAGTTGATTTCTATCACACCAAAAAATCATGTCATCCATAACTGAATTAATGTTATTTTCTAGCTCCGGAAACTGTTATGATAGTGTTATCTGCGAATAGGATAAAGAAACTTTGTTTTATATACTTCGGAAGATCATTTATATAGATAGAGAAAAGCAGTGGGCCTAAAATGGACTCCTGTGGTACCCCAAGGATAATATCTTGAATATCAGATACTGCATTATTCACAGTCACTACCATTTTTCTATCTTCCATAAAAGATTTCATCCATTCCAGAAGGACCCCTCTAATGCCAATGTTATATAACTTACTAACCATTATGTCACTATTTACTGAATCAAACGCGTTAGCCAAGTCAAATAATATTGAAACTACGTACTTCTCCTTATTGATTTCATTGTAAATAAACTCGAATTTTCTAGCAATAGCAGGTTCAACTGATCTAGCTTTTCTAAAACCATGTTGATGATCGGTTAGAATCTTGTATTTTTCGAGAAACGCAATAGTTCTATTTGCTACTATTTTTTCAATAACTTTAGATGGAATACTCAGTAATGATATTTGGCGATAGTTATCTATATCTTCATGTGAACCCTTTTTATGAATAGGAATGACTTTGGTTGTTTTGAAGACACTCCGAAACACGCCTTCCATTATAGGGTGATTGATAAGATTCAATAGAATTTCAAATATAGATGGAATGACATATTTCAGAACTTTTATTGTTATATCGTCTAGGCCACTCGATTTTTTATTTTTTAGTTCGGTTATTGTTGAAACTAGTTCGGTTCTAGCACTTCTTCAAAAAACATTTTCGTTAAATTCCGAGACCGTATGTGGTAGCGACATGTTCTGACCTACATGTCTTAACAGAGCTGCCGAGGCTGCTCTGGCAAAGTGGCAAGCAAAATTATTGGCAACTTCTGTTCCATCATTGATCCGGATACCATTTGCTTCAAGATGTCTTTTATTGTAAATTTTGGTTTTCCCTCTGAAACTCGTTTTGTGGGTTAGCACAACTATTACAGTGCTGAAAGAATGAATAATGGTGGTTTGAATCATTGTTCAGCAGTTAAGCTACTGGAAAATAATTCCATAAAAATCAAAAGATGAGTAGATAAGTACAATTTTGATCATTTCCACATTGAATTCAATTTAATAGCCACCGGTAGACAGCTGTTTCAGCCTATTGGGCATCGTCAGTACCGGGCAGGCTGTCCTCGATTGAAGACAAAATGTGAATAACCAAGAACAGTACTTAATAAAAAAATAACTGCATAAACGCAAGCGAGACATAAGTGGAACCAACTATTGGTGTGACACCCAAGTCAACTTGCTAGGATAGCTTCTCAAATTTCTGCTACCGCAGTTGTCAGTTGATTGGTCAAACCACCAACACTGAAACGGAGTGTTTCAAGATCTATGAGAGAATGTAGTTGAGGATAGTTACATATGTAGTTCTTAGGAGTAATTCTGGAGTTGAACGTCGAGCAGTCTTAGGAATTTTCTCTGAATTATTTCTCATATATGGCTTGCATTTGATGGGTTCCATACAGAAGATAATCTGTCAAGATGAGATCAAGAGGAGATCAAATGAGCATTTGATACATTTTACGATCAGGAAACATAGTGTAATGACATCATAGGTTGATAAGACGGCACCCTAAATCCTCAGCAAGTCAACAATTAGGAAAAATAATATTTTAATAACACCGTCCCACTTTCCTATGAGAAAATCCGGTTAAACACCCTCGAGAGACATTTCCCAACCCTCTCACCATTTACATGGCAAATTATTCGTGAAAAATGGTGAATCATTAATGCTAGTGACTGCGTTTTCCGCAACGCCAAATCGGTCCACAAATCTCCCAAATTTCCTTGTAAATCAAAACGTACTAATTACTAAGTGGTTCTTTTTAATTAGTAATAGTGATCGCAATTAGTATCGCGAAAGCATCGCCTTGCACGTTATTGTTTGGAACGCGCCACCTGAGGCCGAGTTCGTGATCTATGGCCGTCATCTGCTGCGGAAATGGATTCCAGATTGGGCCTCGGAGTGCTGAAGAGTTCTTGAAGAGAGAATTCAAACAGAAACTCACTCATCACGAGCGATGAGTTCCGGATGACGCGTGATGGAGTTCCTCAAGGTTCGGCACTCGGGCCGTAAGAAGTTATTGCATCATGAATTTCTGAAGACATTGTCGTTGCAGCCGTTTCGTACTAATGCTCATCACCGTCTATTTCCTGTGCTAATTGCTAGTTAATAGTTGAAAAAAAATAACAATATAATATTACCTACTTCTAGAAAAATAGACAATTTATATCTACGAGTCTGCTGATTATTGACATTAAATGCAAATGAGTTCAATAACGGTAAATATGTAACTTCCTGCTGTCCGTTTGAACTGAAATTCAATGTTCACGTCTATTAATTCTAGCAGGTTTGATTTTTGTCCTTTATTTTCTATATGTAATATGGCGTAGTTCATTTTGAAATCGTGGTTGTTCTCTAAAAAGTAGCAAGCATAGGTGGAAATGGTTTTCTTTAGACCAAAAACTTTCTTTATGTTCGAAGATTTTTGTTTTGAAATTTCTTGTAGTTCTTTCTATATGCTCTTCTGGTCACGGTCCACATGTTGATTTGTAGACCTTTGATTTGTTATCTTTGTCCATTTTTGACTTGTTGCTCTTTATCCAAGGAATTAGTAGTCATATGTTTTCTTCTGTTAGTATTTTCTTTATTTTATGTGATGATTACAGATAATTTATTCATCATTAAAGTTTTTTACACAATGGTACAAAACTTATCAGACTAGTCAAAACATATATTATTAAAACTCATAAAAACATTATAGAACTCACAAGAGGATATGAAAAACTCACAGACAATCTTTATATACATACAAAACTACTATTAGCATCAAACAGTGAGGTACTCCTCTATTGTATAAAACGTATTATCATTAAGGTAATTGAATAATGTTGTTTTGAAGGTATTCAAATTTTTTATCTCACCAAAGATCCTATTGAAACGGTTATAACATAGAATTCCTTGGTATTTCGGAGAATTCTGTTCCACACTAAGCTTAGAGAATGGTAAGCGAATGTCATTTTTATTACGTGTTTGGTGTTGGTGAATTTCACTACTTTTCATGTAGGTATCTTGCTCTTTTTCAATATTCATAATTAGAAGATAAATATAAAGTGATGGTAAAGTTAGAATTGACAATGCCTTGAAATGAGCTTTACAAGATACATTATTTCGAACTCCCATCATGCATCTTATGATTTTCTCCTGAGCAATGAATACTTTATCAATATGTGTTGAATTACCCCAGAAGATCAAGCCATATGTGACTGCCGATGACACTAGACCATGATGTGCCATTCTGAGAACCTCTGTAGATACTGTGTCCTTCAGTTGTCTGATAATAAAATTGATACTACTAAATTTCCCTACCAGATTTCCGATATGGGTTCTCCATGTCAATTTCTCATCAATTATTACACCCAGAAATTTTATGAGTATTACTGGAGTTTTTCCCAACACCAAATCGTTATTTTTAACACCTCGACACGTGTTTCGATTACCAAGTGATCATCTTCAAGAGGAAGATTAAACTCAGAAATTTTATGTTTAATACTTGCTTAATTGACTTATGATTTATTTTAACAAGAGGGCTTGCGTTACAGCTGATATTTTTTTGTCCAGATTATCTTGTGATATCATATGATTTGTATCGTCGGCATAAATTATGGTTATTTGCGAGGAACCACATGATAAAATCATGTCATTAGTAAATATGATAAAAAGCAGCGGACCAAGTATTGTGCCTTGTGGTACACCAATAGAAACATTGGTTGACTTTGATTTGAATGAATTCATCATGACAATCTGACTTCTTTTTTGTGAATAGGAAGAAACCTATCTATTCGCTACGCCACGAACTCCAATACGGTTTAATTTTTGAAATAGAAGCTCGTGATTTACAGTATCAAATGCTCTACTGAGATCAAAATATAGAGCAATAGGACATTCCTTAGTATTCAAGCTAGAATAAATCATATTACATAATTGGTTCATAGCTGATTCTGTAGATTTTCCAGCCCGAAATCCATGTTAACATCCCTTCAATAATTTATTATTTTCCAAGAAATTTCTTGGACGGAAATTGAAGCAATAATCGAGTATTTTTGCTAGTTGACTTTGTAAACATACATTCATGTAGTTGTTGATGTATTCCTGTATATATGAGTGTTGTTGTTTTATTAAATTTAATTCTTCATTAAAATTATCCTGCTCTTATAAAATGTCAATGATCAACATATTCATAAGTCATCTGTTTTCATAGAAGTGATATTGTATTGCAATGTGATTGTTTCTTTCCAAATCCAGCTGTTTTACCAGAATTAATCATTTTCCTAATTGAGTTTTGTAGTCACCTTCTGTTTTATGTACAAAATACATTGTAGAATACTTGAATATGCAAGTCTAACTGATGAAGTTACCGTACAATGAAACGCATCTTGAAGGAAATCTTTTGTGAAACTTGTATACGAATTATCATTGATAGTAATTATTAAATGAATATTTGAACATACTATTTCTCATAAGTGAAATGAAAGCACTTCAACATTTACCTCGTTCCAGATTCACCATCCGACAGAAAGGATAATTTTCTATGAAGTTTTTCTCGTTTTTCCCACGCCAATGGCCAGAGCGTGCGAAAAGCGAAGGACGCTCGTCCTTTAATGGCCACAGAGAGTCCTTTCGGCATTCCTGGAGACGGCGGGACGCAGAGGGACGGTCTCCAGCTATGCCTGGAACCCAGGTGCTCCACCGCACACCCTGATTACAAAACTAATTATAACCGCTGCCGAGAAGCCGTTTCTATATTAATATTATTATTTATTCGGTTCGCATAGCTACGTGGCTGATATTTATGTGGTGAATTTCATAGGAAAAAATAGACGCCACCAACAGTTCATTACGAAAGCTTTTACGACTAGTGCCGGTGCTGCTCGGTATGTTTTGTTAATACATTTATACAGGGAATTTTTGTTGGAATTATCATTGAGGATATCGTCAGAACAAGAAAACAGTCCAAGGGTGTTAAGGAAGTGAGCGATATCTACATTTAATAACGCGAACGTTAAACTCAAGGAATATATTGCCATGAAGACCATCTACTACTATATGTTATAGGACTGAATTATCTAGACGACAATTCCTGCAATACAGGCGATTATTGTTTAATCAATCAACTGAGACTTAGAACAAATGAATGAACAAAGAAAATGAGCGAAAATGTAGCGCCTGTGCCTTTCAAATAGTTGTAAAATGCCTCAAGTTTCTCACTAGATAAATTCCAGTGTTGTTTCTATGAATTATAGTGTGTGAACAAAGAGATCAAGGGTACAGAACACTCCTGAAGTATGGCAATTTTCCTTGGGTCACCGGTCAGTAACATAATAGAACGAAACTTTCTATTGTTTTCGGTTTATCGGATATATTTCAGGCAAAAATTGCGATTGAGGTCAGTATAGTCGATTTCAGTAAACCTGATAATTAAATTCCACCCTTAGAATTTCCGCTGTAAACTCATTATGGAAATAAATTGATGGATGTAGCCGTTACTAAGTGGTAGGAAATCATAATGAAAAGAGAAATGAAACTTTCTATGTCCGTATAGGACGAAACTGCAGTAAAGTTAGTTACAAATAAAAGTGGTAAAAAACATAGAAAGTTTCATTTCTCTTTTCTTCATTATTAGGAAGACTGAAGACCAAGAAGATGAATAACGGTTGACCAACCAATTGTGGTTCCGGCGGAGATACTAACTCGTATGTTTGAGAACAAAAGAAGTGAATTTCTGTTTTTCTGTTCTTCCGTTAATCAGCTGTCGCCCCCATATGAACAACAACTCTCAGAAGTTGAGAAACTTGTGCGAGCTAAGGACTGACGAGGTCTTACCTTTTAATGTGTGATTCCTAACACTAGATAATTGAACTGCTGTTAATAACTTTCAGAAGCAGTGATAGTTTTACTTTATTTGCTCACTGTTAACAGTATATGTCGACCGCACACTGAATACTGAGTCATGCGAAAAGAGGCGAGAGAATCATTTGTCCGAAGTGCGGCTAGTGCTGTGTGTTAGAGTGAGGAGAAAGGGCAGCCAGACATACTGGCCTGTTATGCGTTACGTTACCAAGCGGTTTATCCTCCCTTAAGAAGTTGTCACTTCCAAAACAAACAATCGTTGATCATTACCAACAACAGTACATAATTCTGCTGAAATTGAAAATTTTATTGTTAGGAGAATCCATCATTCGAATGGGATGACAATTGGAAAAAGTTGAATAGCGAATCAAGTTATTAACTGGGATTATTTGAAACATTATGAAGATTTTCCTGGCAAGGATTCGTTTTCCAATTCTTGTAAGCGTATTTACTCCACAGACTGTCATTCAACATCTCCCCAACTCGCAACGAGAAAACAAATGAAAACTCTATTTCCCTCCGAAAACCGCCACTTCGCAAACCGCCTTTCCGAATACGAGCATTCCCAAAATAAAAAATCGAGCAGAAAAACCCAAATTTCTCGCTACAACAAGTTAACAAAACAAATGAATTCACTCGTCTATGCGATGAACGTCAAACAGTTCGCCCTTAAAATCGACCCTCTAAAACAAGATTAATTGCGATTGTGTGTTCCGGACGGGATGAAGGGGAGGGGTTGGCAGCTAACTCATCTGTCAATCAAGCATAGCCATCTTGGACGAGAGAACTAGCGGGTCTTGGTTATCTGTCCCGGAAGAGGTATTGGATGTCAGAGGCGCCAACAAACTTTTATTTCCAATCTAGGCTCATGAATAGAAATAAGAGGATGGTTTACTACGGAATGACCAAGGGTTCCGAGTTATTCAGGGGGATTCCGGGGTGGGGAAAACTATTATCAGGTCATTTCAAAATCTACCGCTTCAGCGATTGGTAGTCGCACTGACGATGAACGATTATCTTCATTTTTATTTCGCCATACGAATATTCGATCTATTCAGAGTCAGAGTGACGAAGTCTTGAGGTTCGTCAGGATGTGTCAAAGCTATTTTCGAGGTTTAACGGTAGGTTTGTACCTATACCTGAAGTTTCGTCTACTACTGCGGTCTACGTTACTGAAGGCGATGATGCCGCGGACGAAGTGTCCTGGTTTTCCTTGGAGCAAGAATTGCAAAATTGGTTTGGGTCTATAGTTTCCATTAGTGTTGCGTATGGCCTCATTTATTATTATCAATGAGTAGGATTGGAGTCTGTGGCGTAAAATTAAATCAAAAACTTTTTTCTTTCACACCAGAACAAACATATTATCACTCATTTCGGGCGTTTCGCTAATCAAGTTAGCATCATCGGGATATGACAAAAATTAGTTCTAGGTCAAAAGTAAAATGACTAAAACTGAGATTAGTTTTAGGTCATCTCCTGATGATGCTAACTTGATCAGCGAAACGCCCGAAACGATTGACAATATGTTTGTTCTGGTGTGAAAGAAGAAAGTTTTTGATTTAATTTTACGCTACAGACTCAAATCCTACGCGCGAAACGAGACACAGTATTTTTATTATAGTGTGGAAAAGGTGTTTTCAATATATGTCTGATGACCGTTTTGATGTAAATCGTCACGGGATCATAGATGGCTGTCTTAAAGTTTCTTTTCGAAATGTCTATAAAATTTTGAGAATGATATTATTCATAACTGGCAGTCATTCAGCGTACTCTGCTGAAACATCGAATTGAAGCCTGGGAATGCATGTAGCGTTAGAATATATTTATTACGGACGAAATATTTGCTTTATTGAATCGATGCCAGTCTGATTAATTTTTACTTCTGACGCAACGACAAAAATCAATGCTGTAATTTGGCGAAAGAACCGATGATTGATATTTATTATTCTGGCGGATACAGAGGTGTTTCTCATTTTCTCAATACAGGATACAATACATCGAAATATATTTTTCACGCAATGATAAAATAGGTTCTATAATTTGGCGAAAGAACTGGTGGTAGATATTTATTATTCTGGCGGAGGCAGAGGTGTTTCTCATTTTGTGAGATATTTCAATTTTTAGTATCCCAGAAAACTCAATTTCAATACAGGATATAATACATCGAAATATATTTTTTACGCAATGATAAAAATCGACAATATAATTTGGCGAAAGAACTGGTGATGAATATTTATTATTCTGGTGGAGGCAGAGGTGTTTCTCATTTTGTGAGATAGGCTATTTCAATTTTTATTATTCTAGAAAACTCAATTTCAATACTACAACACATAGAAATATATTTTTACGCAATGATCAAAATAGACACTATAATTTGGCGAAAGAACTGGGGGTAGATATTCATTATTCTGGCGGAGGCAGAGGTGTTTCTCATTATGTGATAGTCTATTTCAATTTTAGTATCCTAGAAAACTCAATTTCAATACTACAACACAGAAATATATTTTTACGTAATGATAAAAATTGACACTATAATTTGGCGAAAGAACTGGTGGTAGATATTCATTATTCTGGCGGAGGCAGAGGTGTTTCTCATTATGTGAGATAGTCTATTTCAGTTTTTAGTATCCCAGAAAACTCAATTTCAATACAGGATATAATACATCGAAATATATTTTTACGCAATGATAAAAATAGACACTATAATTTGGCGAAAGAACTGGTGGTTGATATTTATTATTCTGGCGGATGCAGAGGTGTTTCTCATTTTGTGAGATATTCTATTTCAGATTTTAGTATCCTAGAAAACTCAATTTCAATACAGGATACAATACATCGAAATATATTTTTTACGCAATGATACAAATTGGTACTATAATTTGGCGAAAGAACTGGCGGTTGATATTTATTATTCTGGCTTAGGCAGAGGTGTTTTTCACGCAACGATAAAAATCGATTCTATAATTTGGCGAAAGAACTGGTGGTAGATATTTATTATTCTGGCGGAGGCAGAGGTGTTTCTCATTTTGTGATAGTCTATTTCAATTTTAGTATCCTAGAAAACTCGATTTCAATACAGGATACAATACATCGAAATATATTTTTCACGCAATGATAAAAATCGGTACTATAATTTGGCGAAAGAACTGGTGGTAGATATTTATTATTCTGGCGGAGGCAGAGGTGTTTCTCATTATGTGATAGTCTATTTCAATTTTAGTATCCTAGAAAACTCAATTTCAATACTACAACACATAGAAATATATTTTTACGCAATGATAAAAATCGACACTATAATTTGGCGAAAGAACTGGTGGTAGATATTTATTATTCTGGCGGAGGCAGAGGTGTTTCTCATTATGTGATAGTCTATTTCAATTTTAGTATTCTAGAAAACTCAATTTCAATACAGGATATAATACATTGAAATATATTTTTACGCGATGATAAAAATCGACACTATAATTTGGCGAAAGAACTGGCGGTTGATATTTATTATTCTGGCGGAGGCAGAGGTGTTTCTCATTTCTTGGGATAGCCTATTTCAACCTTTGCTTTCTCAGAAACCTCTTTGTTTGAAGGTAATTGTGGATATCAACAATCGAAACATCGTAAGTAACTTGGCTTGGAATCTCTTGACTTTTTATTTCTATTTTTTTGTTCAATTGTTCAATTTTTACTATTTCACTATTATTTCATTTCAGGTTTTTTGCCTAATATAATTTCATTTTCAGCTATTCATTTTTAATTCTCCCCTTTTAGTTCTTTCAGGGATTTCAAATCATTTTATATAATATCAAACAATGGAAGTGCGAACTAATGAAATTCATCAGAAAGCTCTATTTTAACATAAGAAACAAACATTATGATCATTATGTCTTCTTTCAAAATAAGGGGTTTCAAGTGGAAAAAATTATTAGTATTAATTATTGAATACATAGAATCTAAATATACGTGATCAAATATAAAACAATTCAGTTCATCATCGAACAATGATGATTAAAAATACAATGAACAATCTTCTTCCGCGTCGATGCATACAAAAAAATGGGGCTGTGAAGATTTACATTTCCAAAAAAAATATTTTTCTCACCGATAACCCATTTACAGGAAATAAACAAATCGTGAAAGAAACAGAAGGATGTCGAAGGATAACTTTCGTTTAATTTCTACATTTTTTTAATTAGACAAAATTTATTTTCTTCCTCCTATATTTATATATTATCTCTATTGTCATGTAGTTCAAAGAGCTTAATTTAGTCAATTCAGTCAATTTCTCTTCTCATGATCGGTTTCTGAAATCCGTTCTGTGATGAAATTGAATCACTTATTTGCTGTTTTCTTTTGAGAATCTTGCATTGTTCTCAACCTTGGGGAGTAAAATGATTTCCTGAAAAATCTTTTAAATTCAAGAGTGAAAGTCTTCGAATCCATTAACAAGAAGCCAATCACAAACGTTGCTGAACAAGAGCGTCGACATTCGTGAATTTCAAAATTAATTAGGAACGTACACAAATTTCCGTAATTCAAGATTAGCAATAATGATTTCAGCATAAATTTATAAAATTTACTCTGGTTGCGTGGCAATTATTGAAGTAGGCTGCGACTGCTTTCGAGTAACTCAGGAGGCCAGAGTAATTAAATATCGTTTAATTTGGATCAATTTATGTACCCCCCGAACGGAAACGTATTTATGCACCTGCCTTCCGGGCAACCAGTGGCGTAACAAATGATCATTTGATCAGCAAAGGATTCAACTCTTTCCACTGGAAATAGATGAACAAATTTGGCAGAGCAGTGAATAACAACAAGTGAAATTAGCAAGGATGTTCTCCAAATACGAAGAAAAAAGTTTGTACACGAAAACAGTTGAGAACTGAATATAAAAATGAAAAATGGAGGAAATTAATAGATGGGTAGAAAAAATATTTTGGCAATTGTGGGAGGCAAAAAAACGAAAAGGATTGAAGAAGAATGAAAAATAAATTGGAAGGGGATGAAAGAATCATATGTTACATGAGGAAAACTTCAACTCTAGGAAGAATTGAACAAAGGAAAGTCAGCAGAATAAATAACCTACATCAGTAGATATGGATGTGAAAGAAAAAGTCCATTTGAATGATCATTAGTCAGTTAATGTCAATGTAAAAAATTATAAACTAATAAATAGCAAGAAAAAAACACAATAAAGGAGTATATTATCCTGAAAATCTTGGTGAGGGATTGATATGAGTTGAATAAACTAAATTTGAAAGGGTTATATTTTTAGGAGTGATTTTTTTCTTAAATACACATCCTGTCTGGAAGTGTTTTATATTGAATGAAATACCTTTTTTTATTCATTTTATCCCAGCTATTTGTCTGTCTTACTTCAAGTTTTGGTACTTCAACCAAAACAAAAAAGTCAATTATTTGTTTTAGGTACTTTCCAAAATATATTTTTTCCCTGACAAAACTCCTGATACGCAAGGATCTTTTGAGAAATCGAATAATTTCATCAGATACCCGAAAGGGAATATACCTTCTACTACGCTCCTGAATAAAAGCCACCGGTAAACGACTCCTTCTTGGTAAATTATTTCTATGGGTCTCAATACGTGTCACGTTTCTCATCGAAACATACACAATAATAGTATTTACTTTATGTATATGTCGTTTCTGAAATAAATTCGGGTGACATAGTGAGCTCATTTGAGTAAGTGGAACACATTAGGCCTTAACCTCACTTCCGTTCCCACTTAATTTATGAAACTGGGCAGATTAAGAGTATGTTTTAACAGAAGTTCAAGGGTGTTGAAACGTATATGGACAAGTCCTTTGTCTTCCAGTTTTTTAAGGTTATAATATAGATATTTATACAGACTCTCAAGCCCTGCAAGAATATATCATTCAATACGCTATTTTGTTTTCCAAATATTAGCATCAAAAAGTTGAACAATTGAATCCCATTAATACATTTTCATCCTACATGACTAACCAGATGAAATGCTTTTGCGAGAGAAAACCCACCGACATTTTTATAACTTCTCTGCTGACTCACCTCACTAATTGAACGTCAGATTTTCCATCAGATTTTCTCGAGTCTCTTAGGAACTCAACGTTCGTGATACAATTATAGGGCGTTAAAAGATTTAGAGGTAATACTTCCATCGAACAGACTGAAATCCATCCTGGATATAGCAATAATAAATCAAACATCTTCCTAACTTGTTTTCGATTCTTTCCCGAATATTGCCTGGAGGTTAGAGGTTTGGACGCCATTTCGATGTGGGAGAAATAATTTTCGCAGAAATAACAAGCCTAAAATAGTAATACACTGATGTTTGTGCATTATGTTTGGTAATTGATAAATCAGGAGCTGTGAAACAAATTTAGGAGTCCCTCATCCAAAAGTTTGGGGTTCTGGAAACTATCATTATTGATTTTGATTGTGATGAAATAGAATCTATAGCAGACCATGGTAAAACATTACATTGAACCTTATACATAACCTTAATTTTTCTGTACAGAATGAACAATCAATTATGATGTCTCCTGGTGGATACTTACTTGTTTCGCTATAAAATAGCTTCTTCAGGCATCTACAAACTGACTAAAGTCTTCCAAATTGTGCTTTATATAATAACAGTTTGAATACCAACAAAAATACCAACTCATTGAAATTATGTTATGAGCTAATTCCAATTTCCACATCAGAAAACAAATTTAAGAGAGGAGAAGATCACGGTTCTATTTGGTCATCGAGTTCTCAAATCTATTAATTGTCAAGCATTCTAAGAAATCGAGTTCCAAACATTTCTCTTCGAACGTGATACTTCATAGTCGCGGTTAAACTAATGTCAAAAGACAGTTTGTGAATGTGAAATTGGTTTTCACGTTCGAAAAACTACTCCTATGGTTTTTCAATCTTTGGGAAAACGTTCTCCCAGTTTGACCAATGTAACTACACGTAAACATATACACTCCTTATCAATCTGACAGTGAAGTTTGGTGTTCATTGTTTTTGATAAATTTGCCTAAATTATTATCTGTTTGGTAAGAGCAAAAACGAATAATGTTAATTGGTGTATTCACCAAAATATGTCAATGTGAGGAACAGATCTGGTAAATAACTTGTTTTCGTTGTTTTTTGAAAATAATGGAGTCGCTAATATCTACCTTGTAACTGTTGTTGACAACGATTGGTTTGATAAAACTCGTTTCTCTTTAAAAATTACTTTATGACACTGGAAGATTCAATAGTATATGAAGCATACTATTGATGCTGCTACTTTAAGTTGACAGGAATGCTAGGAATTATGTATGACAATGTCCGTATGAGATGGTAAGATGGAAAATTTCAAGTCACTTTTATCATTGATTTTAGTAATAGTCAAGTCGAGAAAATGTATGCTATGACCTTCTTTGGAACCGTTTCTCCTTTTTGAGTCTACTGTTCTGATTGTTCTTTTGTCTCGGGTGTAAAGTGATAGACGACGCAAGAACGACGCAAGAATTCTAATTTTCTGCTGTGAAACTTCGCTTAACACTCAGATGAAACATCTTCAGGACACTATTTTTGCTCGAGTGTGAGCAAACGCGGCACTCATCTTCCGCACAGCTTTCCCATGTCCATAATTTCAGATAATAAACAATGAAAATGCCTAATCAGTCTGCTAACCGGCTCCATTAAACGAGAAAAATTTTTTGTTGGCCCTGTGTTTTATTTTCCGTACAAACGAATACCAAATTTCAACAGCTTTCCGTACTTTTCCGAAATTTCCCTTTTGGAGTCTGATTCCCTTTTGGTCTTTTTGGGCGGCGTTTCGGTGGATACGAGATTTGCAGATATCCTGTTGTGCTCGATGATCTCATCGATGTTGAATTGGGGTTTGAAGTTGTGGTTTTTTCCCAGTCCGAGGCTTTCCAGCTGTTTTTCCACGAGGTCCTCCTTCCGTTCGTGCTCGCTTTTCCTTGTGGTGTGATTGTCGGAATTCTGTTCAGATCTGAGTTGCATAGAGACTAAGTATATTACTTTGGGTAGCGAAATTAATAGTTTTTATCAGATAATAAAAATATTTTAAGCATGAAACAAAGAAATTTACAATGAGCTTCCGAATTAGTTGACGATAATACAGTGTGACCCATTTTTAATTGAAACACCCCCCTAAAATTTGAAGTTGTAAACCGATTTTAATA